>CAUYRH010108545.1:0-56613 GCA_963574655.1 Perodicticus potto
CGCCTCCCAAGTAGCTGGGACTACAGGCGCCTGCCACAATGCCCGGCCATTTTTTTGGTTGCAGCCGTCATTGTTGTTTGGCGGGCCCGGGCTGGATTCGAACCCGCCAGCTCAGGTGTACGTGGCTGGCGCCTTAGCCCATTGAGCCACAGGCGCCGAGCCACAACCTCCAACTCTTGAGCTCAAGGGACTCTCTTGCTTCAGCCTCCCGAGTAGCTGGGACTACAGGTGCCTGCCACAATGCCCAGCTATTTTTTTTTTTTTTGTAGAGACAGAGTCTCACTCTATCACCCTCCATAGAGTGCCATGGCATCACACAGCTCACAGCAACCTCCAGTTCCTGGGCTTAGGTGATTCTCTTGCCTTAGCCTCCCGAGTAGCTGGGACTACAGGCGCCTGCCACAACACCCAGCTGTTTTTCTGTTTCGCAGTTTGGCCGAGGCCAGGTTTGAACTTGCCACCTTCGGTATATGGGGCCGGCGCCCTACCTGAAGAGCCACAGGCGTCGTCCATGCCCAGCTACTTTTTGTTGCAGTTTGGCTGGGGCCAGGTTTGAACCCACCACCCTTGGTATATGGGGCTGGCACCCTATTCACAGAGCCACAGGCGCTGCCCTACATGCATCTAATTTTGTTTTTGTTTTTTGGTTTATTTTTGGAGAGACAAGGTCTTGCTTGCTATGTTGCCCAGGCTGGTCACCAACTCCTGGCCTTAAGTCATCTTACTTTGGCCTCCCGAAATGCTGGGGTTACAGGCATAAGCCACAGTGCCCAGCCTATATAGGTGTATGTGTGTGTATTTTTTTTTTTTAATGTACATATTGGACATGCTGAATTGCATATTACTTTTTTTCGGTTTGAACCAAAAACTTTCAAGAGAAACAAATACACAATTCAGACACAGTATAAAATATTCAAATCTTTATTCTGGGAACTGGTATTCCCGAACTCCTTGGCTTAAATGATGATCATGGGGTTAGAGTAAGATTGATTATCTTCTAATTGTGTAGTTCTTTATATATTCAGAGCTCGCAAACATATACTATATTGTTTGACCCCCACAGCAAGTTGGAGAATGAGTAGTCTGCACTGTACATATGAACTGTTCTGGCAATTGACTTTGCTAACCTACTCCTGAAATCTAAAATCATGTTTCTACCCTTCTTTAAGCTTTTCTCTGTCCCATAATACTGATAGGATTAAATCCAAGCTTCTTGGCAAAGCAAACTAGGGCTTTCTATGTAACTACTGCCTACCTGTCAAGCCTCATCTGGCACTCCCCTTAGATCCTAGCAGTACAAAACTCTTATTTCCTTCATTGCACACACCTACGACCGCAAGCTGCTCTCTACCTAAAAAAAGAAAAAAAAGGTATCTGCCTTGCAGGTTCTTGTTTTGTCACTTTCTTTTGCCCTTTTTAAAGAAACATAGATTTATTTTTATGTAATGTCCTATATTGTAATTCATGACCATTTCTCTACTTAATACTACTCGTCACCCTAGAAAGAGTATGTTGGTAGTGTGTAACCAAACTCAGTTTCACAGATCATAGTGCTATATTTATGCCCCCAATGTCTTACACATATTTTTTGTTCTGAGCGTGCCCGTTTTTCCCACTAGATTGGGAGATAAACAGCAAGATCTTGAGTGTTTTATGTGCCTTCATTAAGGCCTCTCATGGTGACTGGAAAAATCCAAGCTGAAATGCACTAAATTCCCTGCGCACCTATAGGCACAGGACAAGGACCAGAACCCAGATCGCTTGATTCTTTAGTGTGTTTCCAACTGTTTCCATGGCCCATTTCTCAATAAGGAAACGAAAATAAAGTAGGCAGGGTCATTACCATTACCCATTAAGTTTTCCTCGCCCTTTCACCCACCCAGAAAGGGTAGATGGACTAAGCTATAGGACTTCTCAACTTGGCGTGCACACACCCACCTTCGCCGCACCCAATCTGCAGCACACTACCGGGTTCTACACTTCCCGGGGCCTCCTCCTGCCGCAAGTCCGCTGTACGTGAGCACGCTACCCTTGACCTTACCCCCGCCTCCCACACCTGCAGTGACGCCCCTTCCGCTAAATTTGTTTCTCTTTCTTGCAGCGCCTGCGTGCTGTCATATTACGGCGGAACTAATATGGCGGCGCCTGCGCTTTGACGCGTTCGGTGCCCGGGTAGGGAAAAGGGGGACGGCGGAATGCGTCACACCCGGAAGCAGAGAGCCGGAAGTGGGGTTGGACAGGTTATCCCCAGGGGTGGGGAAACGGAGGCCCAGGAGGAAGGGGGAAAAAGAAGGCGGAGAATCCTGGCTGCTACTCTACCGCTTGTTTTAGACCTCAGAGACACAGAAAAAGGGAAGGGTGTCTCATCCCCTTCCTCTTCTCCTCCCTCTCCTCAGCCTTAGCCATGGCCGAGGCAGGGGCCGGGCTGAGTGAGACCGTCACTGAGACAACGGTTACCGTGACAACCGAGCCCGTGAGAAAGGCTGGGGGTGGTGCGCTTAGGGTCTGGGAGTTACTGGGAGGGAGGGCACAGGGCTTAGGAGAGTTGCTGGAGGGTCTGGGCCTGGGGATATGGGAAGTGTGGGGTTGAATATCGGGTTAGAAGAATGACAAGATATTGGACCAGTTTGGTGTGGCAATGATGGTTTAGGCGACTCGTCGAGAGACATAATAAGCAGTTACAGTTAGGATATAAGTATTGCTACTTGGGTAGGGGTGTGTATAAGTAATGAACGAATGGGAAATTGGGGATTAAAGAGCAAGAAAAGTGTTGAGAGGAAATGCAAGGCCACGTGAGAAAGTCTGGTTGGAGGTCAGCTTGTCAATATTAGCAATGCTTATCAATAAGTATTTGTTGAATGGATGAAAGTAGAGGAAGTGAAGGGAATGAGGAAACAAGAAAAGGACATGAAGATAAAATTTTGAAAAATCAGGGAAGATACAAATGAAGGAACAAGTAGCATTCTTGCAAAAACAGTTTATTTTCCAAGGTAAAAAGTTGCATTGGGCTTAATAACCTCTGGATTAAGGGCATTTAGTAATAAGTAGTTTAGTAATAGTCATTACTAGAGATATCAGGATGCTAGAGAATGTGTGGATAAAAGTTAGGGAAGAGCTGGACTTGCGAATGAGAGAGGTAAGGTGGAGGTCTTCTTTTAATGGGAAAAAGAAAAGAGGAGATCAAGGATTAGGCACTGGAGACTGAAAAAGATAATTTTCATGTGTTAATACTACCAAGGATGATTTGGGGAGGAAGACAGAGAAACAGCGAGGATTATATTTTCCTTTGAAGATTTGCTGGGACCTTCCCTAGGTTAGGAATTGTGTCTTCTCTATATACTGGTAGTTATCAAGAACAGGAAATTCCGTCAGATTTCCCAAGGTCTAAGACCTGTTCTATTTTATCTTTTTTCAGCACTCAGCTTCTCTGGTGCTACATATTGATTGAGCTGGGGATGAGAAGAAAGAAACCCACACACACACCCTGGGAGGGAGTGGGAAAGGTCAGTAGAATGGTACTAGACAAGTATGCCCATCCCTCTTAACTTTCTAGGAAAATCGGAGCCTAACCATCAAACTTCGGAAACGGAAGCCAGAGAAAAAGGTAGAATGGACAAGTGACACTGTAGACAATGAACACATGGGGCGCCGCTCATCAAAATGTGAGTAATTATTGCCCCACAATAGCCCTGGAGATCTGGCTCACTTCTGCATATTTTCTGCCTTTTCCCAGAAGCCCCTGGATGCTCATGTTTCTGTCACTTGCGGGCAGGAGGTTAAGGTTAAAGGGAAAGAGGGGAGGAGAGGCTAGGACTGGGTGTCAAGCCCTGACAGCAAGTAGTGTCAGTGGTGGAAGAAGAGGGACTTTGGATTCCTGGATTTCTAAATGGATAAGGAACATAGATGCCTGAATCGCAAAGGGGTGGATCTGGGGAAGCTGGATCCTGGAAGGTATGAGGAGACAATGGTAAAAGTAGGAATTTTCACTGAGATTGAAGGGGAATGGACTATACATCTTACTCTTCCTCCTTTTTAACTGAGCTCCTCCCTCCAAATCCAGGCTGCTGTATTTATGAGAAACCTCGGGCCTTTGGAGAGAGCTCCACGGAGAGTGATGAGGAGGAAGAGGAGGGCTGTGGTCATACACACTGTGTACGAGGCCACCGCAAAGGACGGCGTCATGCAACCCTTGGACCAACCCCCACCACCCCTCCCCAGCCTCCTGATCCTTCTCAGCCCCCTCCAGGGCCAATGCAGCACTAAATTCCTCTCTCCCCCACTATTCCTGTGTCTGTCTGGCCCTGAATGTATCCATTTGGCTACTTGGGGACTAAACCTATGGTTTGATCCCTTCTCCAGCCCCCTCTTTCCCTCTCCTCTGCCTGATAGAGGGAAGAAGAAGAGGATCCTGGAATTCTGACTTGCTGCTATTCCAGAACCCAGGCTCCTGGGTACCCCTAGTCCTCATTTCTCCTCCAATACCCACCCTCCTCTCTCCAGGGATCCAGGCATCTTGGTCCCAGTCTTTTCCTTTTGTTCTCACTGCCAAACTGCCTGTCCTGGGATCTAGTTATTTTGGCCCCTGCATCTCTCAACATGAGTGGAAGACACTTAATTTGGGTTTTCAGTAGTCCCAGCTTTCACTGCCAGGGTCCCAGTCAGATTCCAGGCAACCTCACCCCAACTATGCTTGTTAATCCTGGATTAGAGCTCTTCCACTAAAGTATTTATATAATCCTTATTCTTAGTCCTTGCCTATGGGTTAGGAGATCTTATGGAGACCCAGGATTCCCAGTTCTTACCGTCCTGCCTACCCACCTCATGCCTTCAAGAGGAGTTAGGAAACAGAGGTCTTTGTCATTATCACCTAACAGAAAACAGAATGAGAGATAGTCATATCTTCTCCTTTGATCCCTCTCATGTTATCTAGGATTTATGACAAAACTGGCTTGAGACCGTTCAGTTAGAGCCAACTATCTCCTCAGATTTGATCTTTCAGCTTCAAAGACAGAGCTAGTGTAGTCCCAGGGACCTGGGTCCCTAAGAGAAAGGAAAAGGGAGAGAGCAAAGGGATGGGGTATCCCCTGCACTGCACTCTTACCCCTTCCCTCTTAAGGTATGATGTCTCAGCCAGCCCAGATGTTCAGCTCTCTCACCCCTCCCCAACCCTTACTGGGATCTGGTGGTTATTTTCCAGTCTTCTTCCCATACACGGTTGCAGAGATCAGTCAAATCCATACCACCAGTGAGATCTCATTTATTGCCACAGATGCACAAAATAAATAACCCAACGTCACAAAATGTGTTAAATATGGGCCCATTTATACATATGGGGAAAGTAAGAGACTATGTACAGGGATGTTTGGGAATGTCTAAGCCATTCCCAGGTTGAGGAGAGGAGAGGTAGCACCATTGGTTCCTTTGTGTGAGTAAATGCAGGGAGTTTTATGGAAAAAGCCGTGAGCATAAAATGTAGTCACAGGAGAAGGGTGAAGTAAAACTGGCTTGACCCTCTCTGCCCCCCACTAAAAGGGGTATTAATCTTCCTAGAGGGCCATAAAAAACAGGCCAGAATCAAGCCTCATGTTTTAGGAAGAGTCTCTTGTTTCTCTCAAGGAGAAACCTCAGAGTAGATGGCACAGGGAAGCCCAAGCTTTAGAGCAGTGGAGAAGGCCCTGAGCCCTTCTTGGAGCTAGCACAGGCAAGATTGGGACAGAAATATTTGACTAGCAAGGCCTCTGTGTAGTGAACATTGTTTACCAGTTCTGGCGGGGTACAGCCTGTTCCCCAATTCGGGCCTGGAATAGAATAGAAGGGAAGAAATTAGGTGGGAAGTACTGGGGCAACAGTGGGGGGGAAAAGATTTGGGTGTGGGAGGGAGGAATGGGTTTGGCTTTGGGCGTGGATGTGGAAACCTGGACCTAGTAGAGGTCTTTTTTTGGCGGAGGGTGGAATAAGACGGAGAAGAGAGATGTGGTTTGGTGTGGGGTGCTTATTAAGACTACCGCAGGGGGTTTGCAGGCAGGATCCCTGCAATGACTTCCTGCGCCTAAGAGGTGCCCGGGCCAAACTAGGATGGGGGTTAGGAGCGAAACTCAGCCTTTGGCTGGCACAATGCGCAGTGGGGCGCGGGGGTCACGGGTGCAGAACAGAGGGAATATGCGCTCTCCCAGGGGACCGGGTGCCTGGAAGGCGAAGAGGAGGTCCAGTGAGCGGCCGTCGTAGAAGGCCACGCGGCCCCGCTCCCAATCCAAGTCCACGCGAATGCGCCGCGGTGGGGGGCTGGCACCGCCCAGCAGGGTGGGCTCGGGTGCGGTGAGGGCCCAGAGACGGCCACCACGGCCTTCCACGGCCCACACGGCCCCCGCGGGGCACAACTTCACGCGACCCTTGCGTTGCACTGACTCCCCTGCCGCTCCCACAGCATAGCGGCTCTCCCCGTGGTCCTCATCCTCTCCAGAAGAATCTGTGCAGGAGGCGGCGTCCGCGGTCTCCACCTCCCAGCAGTGGCGGCCAGCACCGAAGCCCTGTGCGCCCAGCACAGCGGGGAGCTGGTCAAAGCGTGTAGGGCCATCAGGAGGTATGGGTGTCCCGGGTGGGGCCACTCGGACGCTGCGGCAGTCCGCAGAGATGAGCAGGTGGCGGTGTGCAGTGCCAGGGTCCAGGGTCAGGTCAGCTGGGGAGGGGGAAGCAGGAAGAGGACCAGGTCGGAGGCGTTTCTGAATCAGAGGCAGGGTAGGGTAGAGGATGGGCAGTGGAGGGCATGGAGCGCAAGTAAGAGATTAAGAGTGCTAGTGACCTCACAGCAGTTCAAAAGGCAGCTGCAGGACAAAAAGGGAGCAGGCCTAGGCAGTATTGAAACTGTGCACTAATGTGTCACATCTGTAGAATTGGACTTGGGAAGGACCATGCTGGCTTAGGGCAGGGGGCACAACACAGAGATCAAAGGAAAGGTCTGGTTTGTGTGGTTGGGAAAGGAAGTGAGGCTGATCTGACTTCTAGGGAGGAGGGAGGACTGATACTCTCAATTTACAGCACCTGGGGTGGGGCACTGGCGCTGGGTCAGCAGAATGGGGGAGGTGGCTCTAAAGAGAAAGACTGATAACCTGCTACTGAAACCCCAGGTGACAGAGGGGAGGGGCAAAGGGAGAAACCAGCCCACCCAACCCACAGAAATAAGTGGGTGTGGACAGGCCTACTTCTACAGATGGTGTGGGGCAAGGAGGAAAGAGGGTGGTGATAGCTAGAGACCAGAAAGAACCTTTGGCCTTATCTCTATGGGGTACTTTCAGGAAAGATTTCTGTAGAGGTGCTAGAAGCAAACCAGATTGGATGGGATTGGTGAGTGACCAAGAAGGCAGACCATCTTCTCTAGGCAGTTTATTTTTTGTTTGTTTGAGACAGAGTCTCACTTTGTCCACCTTCGGTAAAGTGCCATCACGTCATAGCTCCCTCAAACTCTTGGGCTTAAGGGATCCCCTCGCCTCAGCCTCCCAAGTAGCTGGGACTACAAGAGCCCACCACTACATCCAGCTATTTTTTTTAGAGACGCAGTCTTGCGCTGGCACAGACTGGTCTCATAAGCTCAGGCAATCCACCTGCCTTGGCCTCCCAGAGTGCTAGCCAACATGCCGAACCTTCTCTTGTCAGTTTAAAGAAGGATAGAGGGCATCCTTCTTTTTGCATGTAAACAAGCAAGGAAGGAAGGGGCAGGGAGATGCTGGGAGTCCAGGTCCCTTCTGGAGAGAAGTGATGAGAGGTAATGGAAGCAGAAAGGCAACTGACCTCCAGGAACCTATTGTTCATATGAAAAAAAGAAGAGAGAACATGGCTGAATATGAGGAATTGAGGGTAGACATTGTTAGAGGTTGAACTGTATTCCCCCATAAAACAAATAATATGTTGAAGACCTAGCCTAATACCTCAGAATGTGACCTTATTTGTAAAAAGGATCTTTACAGGGGCAATCAAGCTAAAATGAGATAATTTGGTTAGACTCAATCCAGGATGATTGCTGACTTGTTAAAGGGAAGTTTGGACACAGAGCCAAAGGTGTACAAAAGGAAGACAATATGTGGACTATCTCTAACTCAAGAAATGTGAAACTACCAGAAGCCAGGAGAGGGACATGGAACAAATTTTCTCTCATGGCCCTCAGAAGGAACCACACTGCTGATACCTTGATCTCAGAATTCTACCTCCAGAACTTTAAGATAATAGCTGTTGCTGAAGTCACCCACTTTGTGGTACTTTGTTACACAGCATTCTTAAGAAAGGACTCAATCGTTTTTTGAAACCTAAAAGGAAGAAAACCTAACACAGATTCTGATTCAGTTCCTTCCCTTCTTCCCTCCTTACCTGTCAGTCTGTGAAGCATGTTTTTGACCACTGGGTAATCTTCAGGGAGATCATCCTCTGAATTGGATGACTTGGGTGTTGGGACATCAAATCTAAAGAGATGAGGGGGAAGGGTCAGGAAATCAGTAGATAGTAGATAGCCCTCTGCTTTCTGATGCTTATGTCCCCACCACTACCCCACTCACATCTCTGGAGCAGGAAGCGCTAAGGCCACACCCTAGAAAACCTGCCTGTGACTGAGAACAAAGATGTGGCCCTAGTGGAAAAGTGATGGCTATGGTAGCTGACAATGAAAAGAAAGGAACAGTAAAATTGGAACTCACCGTCTCCATGTCTTCCTTATATCCTGAGTTGGGCAGAAAAAAAACATGATATGAGCTCTCAGCTTCATACTGTGGGATGCCTTCACCCACCTTCTCCTCAGATGAGCTCCTTCTGAGTTCATGATGTCTCTCACCACCTCCCAGCGTGATCTCACCTCCACATCCCCTGTGCTCCTTTCCCCTCTCATCTGCCTTCCCCTTTCATGACCCATCCTTCCTTTCCAGCCCTACTTTTTCCTCATCCTCTTAATATCACCTCCTCTACCATCTTCTCTCCATTTCCCAGGGGTTCGCAATTTCCCTTCCCCAACCTCATCCATGCCTGTTTCTTGTCCAGAGTACTTGCCTTCCTCTGCTGCCTCCTCAGCCCCGATTCTGTCTTCTTCAGGGGCCCATCGTTATCCTTACCCTCATTCTTGAGTGTAGCCCAGACAAATGTCTGTCCCCTTTCACACACACACACACACCAAACACACACCAGAGCCCTTGGGCAAAGAGTTAGTATATAAAAGCCTTACAATAAAACCGCTTCCCCTCTTGCCATAAAAGCCTGGTGGCGTTTATAGGGCTCTTTGCTTTATATCTCTCCAGCCAGGCCATTGAGGCAGCTGGGCTTGCGCGTGTCCCAAGAGGTGCGACAGACTCGCCGGGGTGCCACAGAAGCCAGGAGAGGGCGCTCGATGGTCCCCGCCCCCCGCCTCGACTCCTCCACTTCCCTGTCCAGTGCTGAGGACTGGATGAGGCCAGTATGGTGGTCACGGGGAGAGAAGGAAGACAATTTACCTAATTATGCCAATTACACCTGTACTAATTAGGACTATGAAGACTTCAAAAGGGCGGAAGCAAGATCCAAGACCGGCTTGGCTGCCGGGGAGAAGCCATTCGGTGTCCCAGACGCCTGGGGGTCGGGTAAGGGAAAGGGGTTGGCCAAGGAGCCTGGGCCCAGGAGAGGCACGTGTAGGTGGGTGATAAAGCTGGCGCGTGAGGAGGAACCAGAAGCCCCAGTGGCCGTTCTCCCGACCTTTCCGTCCGTCGCGCCTTTGCTTGGGGCCTTGGGAGGAGCCAATAATAACAATAACAAACTACACACAGCTCAGCTAGAGCCTGAGTCTGGGGACCGACCCCACGACTCTACAGGGGCGTTTGGATCTGCTCCCCACTTCCCTCCTGTATCCTTTTGTGAGTCCCTTCCTTCTCTACCGCCACTCCAGTTTTTTTCACTGCACCTCCCTCCACCCCCACCCAGTCTCCTGCTCCCACTCCTCTCTGCTAGTTCTCACCTCTCCCACCATCCTGCCTGGCCCCCAGCTCGCCCTCGCCCCAGTCGGCTTCCCCTTCCTCCCACCAGTTCCCTCCCCTCCACCAGCTGTGTTTGTCCCGGGCGCCCAGCCACTGCCCTGCCAGAACGTCCGCAGTTCCCGCGCTCTTCGCGGGCGTTCCGAGGCCCTCTGCGTTCTATCTAGTACCCCAACCCTTCTTGGCCTTCCCAAACTCCTGTCCCAGCTCCTCTCACGGGACTCGGGCATCTGATCTGCCCCCTACCCTCTGGACCAAGTGTCAACTCCTAATCGACCTTCAGGGTACCTCTCACCTCGGGGACCCAGGGTCGGCCCCCACCTCCTCATCCTTGGCTTTTCTCTCCCTAACTCTCTTGCCTAAACTTCCATAAGGGGCTCCGGCTCAGGAGATACCATCCCGGCTGGGGGAATCCATGAACCAACCCCTTCCACCAACAGCTGCTGACCCGCGACGCGCACCCCAGCCTCACCTCTGCGTGCGGGTCCAGACAGCCCATAGTAGGGATGCGGCCCCCTCGGCGTCTCCCCGCGCGGGCCCCAGGCTCGGCCAGCTTCTCCCGCAGCCCGCGACTGATCCGCACCTCCACCGCCAGCCGCACATTAGATCTCAGGCAGCGGCGGGGGCACGGCAGGCCGCAGCAAGGGCAGGCGGTGGCTGAAGCCTCGGTGCCGGTCGCCGGTGGGGTCTCCCAGCAGCGGGCCAGACACGCGCGGCAGAAGCTGTGCTCACACGCCAGAAGCACCGGGTCCTCGAAGGGGCCCCCGCACAGCGGACACGTCGCCAGCTGCTCCAGACGCTCCACCAGCCCCGGGCCCAGCTCGGGAGCATCCATGTGGAGCTGGGGTCTGGACGCCTCCCCTTCTGCGACCACCGCGACCGCCTTCGAGGGCGCAGATGGCGGGTCGGCCTGGCTGCTTGCTGAGTCGGTGTCCCTCTCTGCGTCTCCCTCATTAAGTTTTGCCGCTTTTCTGCCCCTCTCCTGGGATTGCCTCTTTCTTCAACCAGAGTCTCAGTCTATCCGCGAATCTTCCCCTCTACATCAGGCTTTATAGGGAGGGAGGAGGCTCCTGCCGGAGGTAAACATCAGGCCTTGCGTAACACCTCATCTGGTTCGCCCGCTTCCCGAGTAAGGTTCGAGGGGGGAAGATGGGGAGAATAGGACACCTCTGTCATCAAGCCTAGAAGGTGTCAACTAGTGGGCGCTTTGGGGATAAAGTAGTCCTGTGTGGGGAGGGTAGCCCACTACTACTACCTTCAAGAACCTGAATTTTACCTTCCCCTAGGCCTCTGGTGTGCATGCAGGTAGGCAGAGTGCCCGAGCTCGCTTTTGGCATGCGTGCCCGCATCGCCAGGGTGTGAGTCATTCCAGGTGGCTGGCACACCTACTCTGAGGGCTGGGGGCCGGAAGCACGGATCCTGGTTCGTGTGGCTTTGGCAAGCCTTTGAGTGTTGGTGTGCGGCTGTCATTCCTGGAGCCTGTTGCCTTTCCATCTTCCTTCCTTACCTATTAAGGGCTTAAGAACACTCTGAAGCTTTGGGGTAAGGGCTGGGGAGCAGGCGCCCACGCTCCTGCCTCAAGGAGTAGAGGTAGGGCTCTCTCAGCTCTACCTCTGGCTAGCTCCCAGGATCTCTCATTACTTTCTTCCTAAGTCTCTCTTCCTTGCTTTTTCCCTCTATTTTTCCTTCTCTGTGTGTTTTTATTTCCATTTTTTTCTTTCTCTCCTTCTTCAGAATGTACCCAAGGATTATCTATTTCAACTCTCGTTGTTTACTGAGGTCAAAAAAACTGGAATTGCCAAGGTCACATAGAAAGGAAATGACCAGACCAGAAGTGGAGGCATACCTAGATCTTCTGACTTGTCCCCATACTGTGACCCAACCTGCCTCTTTTTTTTTTAATTGTAGATCCCAGAAACTCTGTCCTGGTTTCTGCTTTCTGATTTTTTTCTGATGTTCTCTTCCTCCCTTGCCTCCATCTCACTCTTTTCCTCCTCCTCCCTCCCCCCCTCCACACGCCATTCTCTTGCTGGCTTCTCTCCCATACCAAGCCTGCTGTCTGGACATCCATGGTGAGGAGGGAGTCTGTGAACAAGTAAACATCCAGCTGTCTACAGCTGTGATCACCCACACTGTTAAACATGTTTGCATCCATCAATGTCAAAATGCCCAAATGTGCACAAATGAATACACAAATACACTCAAATGATGCAAACATCACGGATACAGCTGAATAGACTCATACACATCAAATATCACTGGGGTGGACATCCAGTATTATTTAGGAACAAATGGACATGCTCAAAGAAAACATGCAAAGAGACACTCTGTCATTAGGTTATTATCAATAAGAACAATACAACAGCAGTAAGTCTTTATAGCAGCACCAGGACTTTATTAGACATCCCCTCCAGGCACTCATCTTCCCACCTCACATATTTATCAGGGAGATGCTCAAAAATGACACCCTGATAAACAAACCCTACTAGGACAAACACATGTACATTCATCTTGTCACAACCCTTCTAGCTCAGTTCTCATAAAACACAGAGATACACAATCTAAAGATTACAGATATGACTGAAATCTGTTTTGTAAATCATATACTTCTATGCTATGGTAGGTAAAATACTAGCCCCCCCCCCAAGATGTCCACACGCTAATTCCTTGGAACCTGTGAATATGTTACTTTACTTGGCAAAAGGGAATTAAACTTGCAGGTGGAATTAAGATTGCTCATCAGTTGAATTTAAAGATGAGAGATTATTCTAGATTATCTACATGAGTCAAATGTAATCACAAGGGTCCTTAAAAGTGGAGGACCAAAGCAGAAGAGGAGAACCAGAGAGATAACAGCATGAGAAGTATTCAGCCTAACATTGTTGGCTTTGAATGTTGAGGAAGGGAGCCATGAGCTAAGGAAGTAGGTGGCCTCTGGAAGCTGCAAAGGCAAAGGAATGGATTCTACACTACAACATCCAGAAAGAAACAAGCCCCAATGGTTGATTTTAACCCGGTAAGACCCATTTCAGGCTTCTGAACTACGAGATAATACATGTGTATTGTTTAAAGCCACTAAGTTTGTGATAATTTGTTACAGCACCAATAAGAAACATGATTGTCCTTCCTCCCTAAGGCTCTGGGTCTGATTCTGTCTGCACTGGTCTCTTTTTGCCCCTTCCAATTTGTCACGTTTTCTGAATTCACCTGTCGTGGCCTTCATCTCTTTTCCTTTGTATTACTTCATTTTCTTGGCTCCATTCCCACTGTAAGGCTTGTCAAACAATGAGTTCTTTCTGGATCTCGAGAAATGTCTCTGAGTCTCTTTAGGAACCTTGTATTGTCACCAACTGAAGTGCCTTGCCATGGCCTTCAGTGTGCATGCTTAACAGCCTTGCTTGCACATCAGAATCACCTGGGAAACTTTTTTTTTTTTCTAGAGACAAGAGTCTCACTTTATCACTGGTGTCACAGCTCACAGCAATCTCCTACTCCTGGGCTTAGGTGAGTCTCTTGCCTCAGCCTCCCGAGTAGCTGGGACTACAGGCACCTGCCAGAATACCCAGCTATTTTGTTGTTGTTGTTGCAGTTTGGCCGGGGCCTGGTTCAAACCCACCACCCTCGGTATATGGGGCTGGGGCCCTACCCACTGAGCCACAGGCGCCGCCCCATCAAGGAAACTTCTAAACTCCTGATGCCCAGGTGACATCTCAGACCAATTAAACAGTATTTCTGGAGATGGGTTCCAGGCATCAGTAGTTTTCAAAGCTCTCCAGGAAGTTCCAGTGTTTACCAAAGAAGCACCCGTGGTCTTGCATGATGAGATATGGGTGAGTCTGTCCTGCCATTTTACTCCTGGTATTGTAGCTGCACTACTTTATATTTTCTGTTCCTTAAGTATACCAAGATTTATGTGGCTATACAGATTTTGTGGCTTCTGTACTCCATGTTCCTTCTACTTGGGGCCCCTTTTCTTCCAGAGCTTCACATGGCTTCCTCTTCTCATTCAGGTCTCAACTCAAAGGGAACAGAAAGGACTTCTATCACTTGTATCTCAAGAAGTTTTCCTCAAAGGCATTCACTATCTCTTTACCCAGATTTGCTGTATTCGTGGTATTTATTGCTATCTACAATGATCTATTTGCTTGTTTATGGTCTGTTTCTATCCAACAGAAGGTAAGAACCCAATCTTTGTGGGTGCTGCAGCTCTCCCTGCACCTGAAATAGCACCTGGCACACAGCCTCAACAAATCGGCTTGGCGCCTGTGGCTCAACGGGCTAAGGCGCCAGCCACGTACACCTGAGCTGGCAGGTTCGAATCCAGCCTGGGCCCGCCAAACAACAATGACGGCTGCAACCCAAAAAAAAAAAAAAAAAACAAATCTATGCCCACGTTGTTGACTTGCTTTTCACAGATTGGGCAAAGTGTGATGGTCTGTTGATTAATTCTGCTTAGGCTTTCTTTCTTCTCAGTCAGTAAACATTCCTCAGTGGCAGATGCCAGACACTATGGGGAATGCTCATGTCCTATGAGACATGGTTCTCAGTTCTGGCTGGAGGAGCTCATGACTAGTTGTCATTTTACTTCTATACCTAGGTATGAGACTCCTGCTAACAAAGCTTTAGCTTAGCCTTTATGCCCTGGTTACCATGGGTTCATATCTAATGGTTCTAGGACTTTAGTAAGGGAAAACGCATTTGGAGGTAGACTCTGCCAGGAAACATTTCACTCCTTAAGACCTTTTCCTTCTCTTCAGAATCCCTAACAACTCTTGATCCTTTAATCCCCTTTTGGGTTCATTCTATCTCTGGAGAGCCGGAAGGGTGGATGTGATTTTGTGTGTGTTGGCTTGGCTTGCTGTAGTTGACCATGACTGCATCCTTCCTCTCTGTTAGCATCCACATCTTCTCCTTGTTTAATGTAGGTGCCTCCCATGTAACTGTTCCCACCCCTTTCCAACTTCTTCCAGGATGCCTGCTTGTGATGCTGTGGATTATATCTCAATATCCATCCATGGCCTGGGAGTGTTAGAGGTGGGAGAGATCTTAGCCCACCCCTTACTTTCTTTTTCTTCTCTTCTTGTTTTATTCTTCTTTCCTTTTATTTATCCTCTAGCCTCTCTCCTCTGTATCAGTCATATCTCAGTACTTTTAAAAGCCTATAGGTCGGGTGGCACCCGTGGCTCAAAGGAGTAAGGCGCCAGCCCCATATGCCGGAGGTGGTGGGTTCAAACCCAGCCCCGGCCAAAAACTGTACTAAAAAAAAAAAAAGCCTATAGGTCTTTAGGAGCCTCCAAGGGGGAAAGGTAGGTATGTAAAAGTATTTGGGAGAACGATGACAGGACAGTCATGGTGCCTGCCCTTTGGAAGTGTGATAAGGCAGGTAATGTGTATCCATCATCAACCAAAATCTATCATTACTAAATTAGGAAGCATAAAAGGCAGATAAGGTATATCCATCATTAACCTAAATCTTTCATTACCAGATTGTAAAGGTGCACTGAGGGGGGAAGAGTAGGTGAGGATTCTGTTGACAGATTGGAGGATGAGTAGGAATGATTTCAGGAACAACCTGTAAATGAAGGGAAGTTTGTGTTAAGCGACAAAGAAATGGAAAAAGCTGAACAAAGAATGTAAAGCATGTTTAGGGGAAAAACTGGACTTGGGAAAAGAAGGCACAGAAAGTAAGAAGGACAAATGAAGGAAACCACAATTATTTCTCAATTTCTGCTCACTGTGGCCTTCCAAAATATTTTTTTTTTCATTTAGCAGCTATATAACTTGCTTCTATAATGAATAATTTTAAAAAGACTCTGCAGTTTACAGTATATATCAACATAACTGGAAATTCTATTACAGCAGGGCAGTTTTCCTCTGCCACTGCTCCAGGGACTCCTGTTAAAACATCCTCTGATAGGGAGAGCAGTTTTAGGGGGGGTGGACTTGAGGTAGAGATAGAAAAAGATTCCGGCCAGATTAATCTAATCACCTGTGATGCTAGAAGACATGACCTGTTCTGGAGGGATGTCACCCTCATAGCACATTCTCTCATTTAACCTTATTATAGCTATGAGGCTAAGTCCAGCCATTTCACAGTGAGGTCACTGGGATTCTGGCATAGTAAGGAATTTGCTTATGCTCAAATAGCTGGTTAGAGGCAGAGCTAAGAATTAATCTAAATTTACTGGCTCTAAATTCTGTGTTCTTTCCCTTAAACATTAATTTCTTCTGAGACTGAGGGAAAAAGTCCTCTCTCTCTAAATCTCTGCTTAGGGCTAACAGTTTCTCTGAGATGTTGCCCCTCCTTCAAGCTCATCCTGCGTGCTCATTTGTTCTCGGTCCTTTTAACAACCCCCACCCTATCAATGTTATTGATATTTCTTTCTTTCTTTTTTTTTTTTTTTTTTGCAGTTTTTGGCCGGAGCTGGGCCCGAACCTGCTCTGGCATATAGGGTTGGCACCCTACTCCAGTTTTTGGCCAGGGGTGGGCCTGAACCTCTGGCATATGGGGCCAGCACCCTACTCCTTTGAGCCACAGGTGCTGCCCCTGATTTGTAGAAACAGAGTCTCACTTTATCACCCTCGGTAGAGTGCCGTGGCGTCACACAGCTCACAGCAACCTCCAACTCCTGGGCTTAGGCAATTCTCTTGCCTCAGCCTCCTGGGTAGCTGGGACTACAGGCGCCAGCCACAACACCTGTGGCTATTTGTTTGTTTGTTTGCAGTTCGGCGAGCCTGGGTTTGAACCCACCACCTTTGATATAAGGGGCCGGCACCCTACTCACTGAGCCACAGGCACTGCCTCCCACCCCGATATTTCTCTATCCAGCCTGTAAATTCCCCCTCAGATACTCACTGTTCATTTTTCTCTTCTCAATATTCCCAGGGCCTTCTTGTTTCCCAACCCCTTAGCAATGTCCCTTTAAAAATTGTGCATTTATTCATCCATTCATTTAATCATCCAGCTACTATTTAATAAACACCTACTATATACCAAGCACTATTTAGGAGTTAGGGATGCAATGGAGAACAAGCCAGACATGGTCCCTTGTCCTCTGGCAATTTACAGTTTTTGGCAGGGGCCAGGTTTGAACCTGCCACGTCTGGTATATAGGGCTGGTGCCCTACTCCTTAGAGCCACAGGTGCCACCCTGTCCTCTGGCAATTTAGACTCTATTAGGGGAGACCAACAATAAGCAAATAAACAAAAAATTAACAAGATAATTATAGATCTGATAAGTGCTTTGAAGAATACAAAGTGGGTAACATAAGAGGAATTAACTAGAGGAGGTGTATTCTACTGTTAATAGAGTATTAGAAAACACTCCTCTGAGGAGGTGACCTTTAAGAGGAGCCCTGACTGATGAGAGGAAGACAGCAGTGAAGAAGAGTTAGGGGAAGGCCCTCTGGGCATAGAAACAGCAGGTGCAAAGCCCTCCCCAAGTGGGAAAGATATTGAAGAAATGTGAAATGTGATGAGAATTGTTAAACATGATATTGGAGAGACATTATAAGCCAAGCTGTGCAGGACCTGAGAGACCAGGATAAAGGCTTTGTTCTAAAAGCAGCAAAATGCCACTGAAGGCCTGCAAGTGGGGGATTTACATGGTCCAATTTTTGTATTTAGAAGTGCATTTTGTCTTATTATTCTTTTCTCTCCCATTCACATTATTATTTACATGGAAGATGATCATCCCATTTCCATGTCCACTCCCCCATTAGGGAGAATAGAACTTCCAAACAAATTATTTATTAACCTGTACAATCCCAACTCTTATTAGCGAGTTCAAAGAATTCTCTAGATTTATAGAATATTAGAGTTGAAAATAACATTAACAGTGCATAGTTAATCCTTACAATATAGGTAAGAAAATTCATGCCCAGAGAGATAATCTAGCTGGTGTCTAAGTAAAGGAATCTTTCTGACCCTCATTCCTCAAGAGTGAGGAGCAGGTTCCTTCCTGTCTCTTTGGCACCTCTTTCAATTTAAAAGATATTAACTGAGCACTCATGATATGTCTAGAGTCAAAACCCAGCTTCACAAGAAAGAGAAGGAGTAAACTGGAAGTCCACACAGAGCAACACTGATATATGATGGTAAGCTTAACAGACGCTGCCCTCAGGCAGCTTAGAGTCTGTGCAAGAGAGATACTAAACAATCACATACATAAACAGCTTGTGTGATATAGGAAAGTACAAGGTAATGAGAATTGAACCAGGTAGGCCCCGGGGCAGGAAGCAGAAACCATTCTAGGTATTTTAAACAGCAGGGGATTTAATTCTAAGAGTAGGTGATGAGAAAATTGTTGAAAAAGCTGAAAGATTAGAAGCCAGGAGGTCCTAATTGGGCTCTTGCTTCAAAGTCAATCACTGTAGGTCAGAAATGCTGTAGCTACTGCTAGTATAGGGGTCAGTGCCCCAACTGTCCTTCCCCCAAGAACCTCACAACTCTACTGGGGCTTTTCTACCCTCTCTTCTATCAGAAAATGGCCTCCATCTCACTTCTGATTTTCAAATCTCATAAAGACACATCTAATCAGAAGGACTCAATTCATGTCCAGAGCCCTAGCTGCAAAGAATTCTGAGAAATGGAGGTTTTACTTTCCAATCTCTCTAATAGAAGGGGAATAAAGTCAATACATATATCTAGGGTAGCCAGATAAAATACAGGATGTCTAGTTAAATTTGAATTTCAGTTAAACAATGAAATTTTTAAATATAAGTATCTCCCAAATATTGTATAGGGCATACTTATACATGTAATAAACAAGTATCCATTGTTTCCCTGATATTCAGATTTAAATGGATGTCCTACATTTTTATTTTGCTGAATCTGATAACCCTACAAAATCCAGCACAGAGATTGAGAGCAGGGGTACATAATTTGGATGTGGGATTAATGAAGGTCTCTTGAGGGTATAACATTTAAGGGGATTCCTGAGAGATGAATAAGAATTTATCATTCACAGAGAACAGGAAAGCACATTCCAGGAAGAGAGAATAGCTTTACAAAGGCTCAGAAGCAAATCAATTTGCTATAATTTAAGCAAAGGTGGCACATGAGCTGGGGTAAAGATGGTACCAGATAATAATGAAGACTTACAGACTAGAGCAAGTGAAATCTTCCACCACATACTAATGGCATCCCCCAGAGTCGTACAAGGTAGTCATCCTGAAGAGAGAAAACTATAACAGTAATTTCGTTGGGAGATGATGATGGCTTGAGTTAGTGAGATGCAGCAGAGCAGACCAATTTACATTGTGTTTTGAAGATAGAATTGACATGGGTGGTCTGTGGCTCAGTGAGTAGGGTGCCTGCCCCATATACCAAGGGTGGAGGGTTCAAATCTGGCCCTGGCCAAACTGCTACAAAAAAATAGCCCAGTGTTACAGTGGTTGCCTGTACTCGGGAGGCTGAGGCAAAAGAATCACCTAAGCCCAAGAGCTGCAGGTTGCTGTGAGCTGTGATGCCACGCAGTCTACCAAGGGTGACAAAGTGAGACTCTGTCTCTTAAAAAAAGAAGAAGAAGAAGAAGATAGAATTGACAGAGGTGTTGAACTGGTCTTTGGGGGATGAGGGAGAGGAAAATCAAAGATGAATTCCAATTTGGACAACTGTGTCAATGCAGTGCTATTACTGAAATGGGGGAAATGATTTTTAAGGAGCTTTGGGTGTGTGTTGAGAGGATCACTAGAGAGGTGGTAAGGACAAGGTAATGAGTTATCTTGTTTTCAGTTGAACAACAGTGCCTGACAACTGCCTCTCCTCTCTGCAGACTGTTCCCTAACACATGCTCACCTGCTGGTTTTCATCCTCTTCTCCCTCCCTGCCTCTCCTCCATCATTTTCTCTTTATTATTCTCTCTCCTTTCTTTTTGCTTTGTAGACATCCTATTTCCTTGACATAATCAGAAGCTTAGCCAGTGACATGGATGGAGTATAGAAAGCTTGAAATGGAAAGGTTTCCTGTGGTTCTGTGATCCAGTGGACCTAGTAAAGCATTTAACATCTCTTGCCCAGACCCCAGGAAGGGGTGAGGCTGGAGGAGGGAGAAGGACTTGGACTGAAGCAGCTCTAGAGGCACTGGAAGAAGGAGCAGCCATTGTTCTCTAGCAGATGGAAAATCCATTAGTCCAAACTCCTCACTCTCAAGTTGAAAAAGCTGAAGTTTTGGTCCATTCTGACCAAACTAGGTTTACAGAACTGCACCGTATGAAAGAACATTGATATCGCTTGGACACAATAGGGTTTCAGAATTTGATTCAACTCTTGTTAGTTTTGTGGCTGTAAAGTGGGAAAAATTGTACTTACATCAAAGTATTCTTTTAAAGATCAAAGAAAATAGTTATATTCATTAATTCAAAAAGTATTTACTAAGTACCTACTGTGCTCCAGATAAAGTGTTGGAAGCTGGGGACTCAGCAGAGAGCAAAGCAGACAGGAGCCTGCTCTCAAGAGAATTCCTTTCTAATGAGAAAACAGATCATTAACAAATAAGTAAGTGAAATGTATGGTGGGCTCCATGAAGCAAAGTAAAATAGGGAGTGCTAGATAAGGTAGGCAGAGAGAATTTCAGCAAAAATTTAAAGGTAAGAGAATTAGTCAAGTGCTTATCTGGAGGAAGAGTGGTCCAGATGGAGGGAAAGGTAGAGACAAAGGCCCTGAAGCTATAGCATAAGGGGTCAGCAGGAGAGGAGTATGGAGCCAGAGAGGGGACTGGCAGGCTGTGTGGGGGCTCTAGGTTAGGACTTTCTTTAGAACTGGTGGAGGTGAGCCTAGTAGGGACTGGAGATGGTAGAAAGGGGCTGAGTCCAGGGCATCAGTTGATGGAGAGCTGAGTGGATTTGCTGCTGGACTGGTGGGGTGTAAGTACAGAAGAGAAATCAGGAAGCTCTAAGGGATTTGGCCCCAGAGCTGCCAGTGACTGAGGTGGGGAAGGCCGTGAGGGTCTGGCTTGGGTGGGGAGATGAGAATTTATGTGTTGGACCTGTGAAGCCAAGCTGCCTGTTGGCCATCCCAACAGCATCGTGGACTGTGCAACCCTACATGAACACATGATATTGGGAGTGGTGGCAGAACCAAGAACAGCAGGAAAAGTTCAAATTAGCATAGCAATTTATAAGTCTCGAATCTTTTAAAAATTTCACTGTTGTCTTAACTAGTTCAGGAGAGTTTATAAAGTTGCAGCTGCAAGGAGGAAACGGAGGGGGGCGGGCATGCGGGGTAAGTGGCTGGCCTGCCCAAGGTCAAAGTCTGCAATAGGGGTAGAGGCAGGGCTGAACCCAAGTGCTCCCTCCCCCAACAGTGTTAGATCCCCGACTCCAGAGGAAACAGACACAAAAAGAACGTCTGGGACGTGAACTATGAGTCAAAGAAACCAAGTTGGAGACATGAAAGACAGCATGAGGCAGAGCAGTGGGACCTGGTGAGGGAGGCAGCAACACAGAGAGTGACCTAGAAAAGCCGGGTGAGCTGAGACCGAGCTGACAGCAAGCTCCGAGTGCCTCTGGGTCCTGGCCGCATGACAGACCCTCCCTTCCTTCCTTCCTTTTCTGTGGTGACCAGTCACTAAAACATCACTGGCATGCTGCTGGCATCCAGCCTGCCAATTAGTTCGGGAGCCTCTCCCTCTGACTTCCTCCTGAACCTCAGATGTTACCCCTGTAACACACCAGGCTCCAGCCGTGTCCTGCCCCACCCTGCATCTCTGGGAGGAAAACTGGCCCCAGGACCTGCCTGGGACTCTCCTGCTCCCCTTAACAAGCCCCTCCCTGCACAAAGCGTGGCATCACACTCCCTTTTATCTGTCCTTTTATCTGCCATCTCGTGGAGCACCTTGAAACCAGGCTCAGAAGAGTTCCACACCCATGCTGGGCTCTCCTGCCTCCAGGGGTGGCAAGGTGTGTGTGTGTGTGTGTGTGTGTGTGTGTGTGTGTGTGTGTGTGTGTGTGTCAGGAAGAGCAGGAAAGAGCTTCAAGGAAGTGGAGGGAAAGGAGGTCACAGCACTCTCGGGATGGCTCTGAGGAAGCTTTGAAGATGAGTCTATGCTGGAGGCGAAAGCAAAGGCACAGAGAAGTGGACATTGAGGAGGAATTAGGAAAGAACAGGGCCCACCAAGTTAGAAGAAAGGGATGAGAGGGTGAAACAACAGCATTGGAAAGGAATGAGGAGTAGAGATGGGGAAGAGAAAGATGATCTTCCAGAAGTGCCTGGGCCTGAGGAGAGGATTTTGTGAGAACTCTGTAAAGTTTGAAATGAGATTGGAGAAGGGATAGTAAAAAAACAAACAAACTTTTTACATTTTTCGAGAATCTTCATATCATTTATTTTATTATTCATTCATCATAGATATCATCACTCTCATTTTATAGATTAAGAAACTGAGACTCAGGTGAAGTGAATTGCCCAAAATCACACTAAAGCCATGCCCTAAAGCTGGGCATGGTGGCTCATGCCTATAATCCTATGTGGGCAGATCCTTTGAGCTCAGGAGTTCAAGACCAGCCTGAGCAAGAATGAGACCCCATCTTTACTAAAAATAGAAAGTTTAGCCAGGCATTGTGGCAGGTGCCTGTAGTCCCACCTATTCAGAAGGCTAAGGCAAGATAATCACTTGAACCCAGAAGTCTGAGGTTGCTGTGAACTAGTCTGACCACACAACACTCTAGCCAGAGCAATGGGGTGAGACTCTGTTTCAGAATAAAATAAAATATTGGGCGGTGCCCGTAGCTCAGTGGGTAGGGTGTCAGCCACATACACCGAAGCTGGCAGGTTCAAACCCAGCCAGGGCCAGCTGAAATCAACAATGACAACTGCAACAAAAAATAGCCAGTTATTGTGGCAGGGTGCCTGTAATCCCAGTTACTTGGGAGGCTGAAGCAAGGGAATTGCTTAAGCCCAAGAGTTTGAGGTTGCTGTGAGCTGTGACACCACAGCATTCTACCAAGGGCAACATAGTGAACTCTGTCTCAAAAAAAAAAAATAAATGAATAAAAATAAATAAAAAATTAAAACAAAAATCACAGCTAGGAATAATATACTACTTTCTGTTTTGTGTCACAGCAGCAGCTGCTTCTGTATATGGCATAGTGAATAGAAAAGGGAGATTAAACTGTTAGAAAGTTGCGGATTTTCTTTATGGGGCACAGAAGATGCTAAGACTGTCAGCTTTCAAACAGCTGAGCTTCCAGTTGAAGAGTGACAGACATGAGCTGTACTAACCAGACAGAGGGCTGCCCAAAGACTGAGGGCTCCTCTGGGAAGGGCAGCTTAGGGAAGTTTTTACTTGATTAGGGATATCTGAGAAGGAAAGCATTTCCCCTGTGGATGGTGGCAGGTAGGTGACAGAGGACCATTCAGGAAAAATCACACAAGCATGTGTGTGGGAGAGGTCTGAATAGTTAGGTGTGTTAAAGGAGAACAAAAGAGGGATGTGTAGGGGACAGGATGGAGAAGCTAAAGAAAGAATGGGGAGCATTAAACTCAAGATCTATTTAAAGCCATTGCATAGTTATAGAAAGGGTTAAGAGAGCTCTTACCACAATGGCTTTATGGGATAACAAGGGCGTTTCTCCATTATGTTGGGGTGATAGGAGCTTAAGTGAAATAAAGAAACATTCATTGAACATTCCTATATGCCAGATGGCATGCTGAGTGCTTTCACATACATTATGTAATTCAACTCACAGAGCAGTTTAAAAAAATGAGGAAGACCAATTTGGGTTGACATGAGATCTCTAAGACCTCTAAGATCCATGGTTGAAAGAAAAAGTAAGTGCAGAACATTGTGTACCTCATAATGACCTACATTAGAGAAACATACACAGAGGAAAGGTTTGGGTCAGAATAAACAGGGAGTGCAGAGCCGGGGCAGCCCAAGAAAATGCTGAGGACTGCGGGCTGCTCCGAGGTGGAGGGTGAGGGTTTGAAGTGCCTGGGGCTGCCACTGAGAGGGACTGGAGATTGCTGTGCTGAGGGCGGAACCCAATCCTGTTACGAGAATTTTTAAGAAGGGAAGACACACAGTCTGATGACACGTGTCTTAGAGGTTGTTCTGCCCACAGGTGGAAAATGGATTGGAGGCAGGAGGGAGACCAGTTAGGAGTGAGAGACTCCCAGGGCTGCACAGGGTTGAATGGTGGGAATAGGGATTGCAAATCACACAACCAAGAGCGACAAGCGGGTCTGAGGGGTGAGGGGCAAAAAAAAAAGGAACACAACATAATTAGATAATTTTTGGATCTTAATCAAAGTTACATGTGCAAACGAAAATTCAAGTAATTAGATAGTTAATTAGAAAAATTTCTAGCAGCCCATATCCCCATCTCCACTCCTTTAAACTCTTGTAGTTCATTTGCTGTTTGCCTCCATATCTATAAATTCGTGAACCAGGATTATATCATTGCTGTATATGCTCCTTCAATTTCAGGCCTTATCTACAGACCTGCTCTTATGAAAGATACAGCTTTTTTTTTTCTTTTTTTTTTTTGAGACAGAGTCTCACTATGTTGCCCTTGGTAAAGTGTTGTGTTGTCACAGCTCACAGCAACCTTCAACTCCTGGGCTCAAGCAGTTCTCTTGCCTCAGCCTCCCAAGTAGCTGGGACTACAGGCACCGGACACAACACCGGGCTATTTTTTTTGTTGCAGTTGTCATTGTTGTTTAGCAGGCCTGGGTCAGTTTTGAACCCACCAGCCTCAGTGTGTGTGGCCAGGGCCCTAACCACTGAGCTACTGGTGCTGAACCAAGAGGTTGGAATTCTGTAAAATAGCCAAACCAGCGCTGAGCCACGTTTTTTTTTTTTTAACCACCAGATTCGCTTGGTCCACAAATATCCTCATCATCCCCATTATGCTCACTTTATAGCTATTTCAACAATACATATGTACACATACATATTTATTTCTATGTTTACGTAAATATTCATGTAAATACAAACAAAAGTGGCATAAAGGACCAAATCAAAGTAGAATTCAGAGAGATAGTAGCTAAAGGAGACTTTCATCCTACTTTTCTTTTTTTTTTTTTTTTTGAGACAGAGCCTCAAGCTGTTGCCCTGGATAGAGTGCTGTGGCATCACAGCTCACAGCAACCTCCAACTCCTGGGCTCGAGCGAGTCTCCTGCCTCTACCTCCCAAGTAGCTGGGACTACAGACGCCCCCCACAACGCCCAGCCATTTTTTGATTGCAGCCATCATTGTTGTTTGGCGGGCCCAGGCTGGATTCGAACCCACCAGCTCAGGTGTACGTGGCTGGCGCTTTAACCCGTTGAGCCACAGGTGCCGAGCCCATCCTACTTTTCTTGTTTTAAATTCTTTACAAATGAATGTATACATTCATTACTTGTGTAGTTAAAAAAAAATAAAATAACCAACACAATACTACTAAATGCCAAAATTGATACCCAGAGAATTAAGTAATTTGTTCAAGGTCTTACAGCAAGCATATACATCATCTGACAAAAAGCAGGCCTGAACCTAAAGGAAGAGAAAAGCCAGACAAAAGAATATGAAAAAGGAGGGGGTTGGGAGATGAGGAGCCTTTCAGAACAGTAGTGATTTGACCTTTGACAGAAAGAGATAATGAAGGCTGGAGACATCAACCTCAGAGATGTCTGATTTGAAGGAAATGTTAAAGCACAGGACTGAAAGATGAAAGGTCATGGCCCCACATCCTAAGAGAGTATCCCCAGAGAACTCAGGTGCCAGGCATCTGCCACACTGTTGATTTATTCCACAGTGAGTCACTGGATCCCTGAAACTAATGGCAAGAGTGAGATCATCACCCCAAACGCCAGGGAACATATACAACAAAGCCCTTGGGGTCCAGGGAATTAAACCTGTCTGGTCAGAGGCCACTGTCACAAAAGCAACAAAGAATTCATATCTAACAGGTTTTCCTCAGGGCTCAAATGAGTAGGTATGGGCGTCACTGGGAGGCTGTGATACCTGGCAGTATGATAAACAAAAACAGCCAGTCAAGAACACAAGCTATGGAGTCTCTGCCCTGGGAGAATGAGGGTGTCCAGGTAGAAGCCTGAGAGAGGTCCCAACCTAGGTGACCTAAGGCAGCTGGCTCCTACCTACTCATGACTCAGCCTCATCAGGGCCCACAGTCACCTATCCCCTTCCATGGTCATGGATGGGGGTCAGTAACTGTGGGGCTGAATATGTCAGCCCTATGACCTGAGATTATATGGGTAGGTTAGAAGTTGGACATCTTGGAGATAAACTAAGAGATTTGCTCTATTTGACAAGTTATTTGCATTGAACTATATTCTACTACACACATATACACACATGCCACAACCCCACTAGTTCATCTTTTTCTCAATTTCCCACCTAAACATTGAGGAAGAAAAAAGAACAGCCTCTGACATTCAGAAGATGGCCTAACACAAATAAATCATGTTATTCTCCTTTTAGGCATAAGCTATTTTACAGAATACCAACCTCAGACAAGTTTACTCTGAGACCTTGATAAAATGAGACAAAAAAAAGCCACTTCATAATTTTGTCTGAGCACAAATATAACCAAGGTCATTGTGCCACACCCCAAATACCAAATACCCCTTCTCTTGGCTAAACAAAATGATTGCTACTACTTTAGCAACTATAGTTTTCTCCTCGGCCAGGCACTGTGGCTCACGCCTGTAATCCTAGCACTCTGGAAGGCCAGTGAAGATGGACTGATTGAGCTCACAGGTTGGAGACATGCTTGTGCAAAAGCAAGGCCCTGTCTCTTCTAAAAATGGAAAAACAAGAGAATCACTTGAGCCCAAGTTGTAGATTGCTGTGAGCTTTGACACCACAGCACTCTACCCAGGGCAATAACTTGAGACTCTGTTTCAAAAAAGACAAATAGTTTTCTCCTCATTGTAGTCTCCCCTCCCTTTAGAAAAGGTTTATTTAGACATTCACTCATAGAATCTGCCCTGCTTTCTGACAGCATTAATCTAAAGCAAACCCCCACTTCCTTAGACCCTTCCCCAAATCCTATAATAGGTTTTGTTCTAAGGCAGTCTTATTGAGATGTCTCACATTCCCTATGAGCTACATTCTGCCTGTCTGCAAGGAGTAATAAACCCAACTTATTCAATGACATGTGTGTTCCTGGGGGTCTTGGCTGAAGGACACTGATAACACCCAGTGTTCTTTTCTTTCTTCTTACACTCTTGGATCCACATAAAAAAATTGGACACATGCTGTGTGGGAGAAGGTGGTAAAAGGCATGGGGTATTGTCAGAAAGGACAAAACCAGTCTCACATTCACTCAACAAATATTTATTGAGCACCCACACATGCCAGGGGCTGTTCTAGGTACCAAGAACAATGGACAAATAAAGCAGGAACCATGAATTTTCAGGAAGCTCTCAGTTAGGAGAGAGGTGAGAAAGTCAGAAACAGATTTGTGAAGGTAAGCGCAATGACAGAGGTATGCCTGGGGGCTCTACATGCTGTGTTCTCCTAGAGGAGGTGCATGTAATCTAATGTGGGAGAGGAGGGAGGTGCTAGAGCAGTGCAGCACACTTGAACCTATAGTTAAATTTCCACAGCAGAGATTATGTCGATCAAAAAAAAAAAAAAAAAGTAAAAAGGTATAGCAGAGTGGTGCAGCAGAAGCATGCAGGGCCTATAACCCAAAGATTGATGGAGCAAACCATCCTCTGCTAACTAAGATGGGACATCTTTCTTGGGCCAGTTCAAGACCAGCCTGAGCAAGAGCAAGACCCTTGTCTCTGAAAAATAAAATAAAGGGGAAAAAAGGATACATTTACTGTGCTTTGAACTTCTTTCAAAAATAATTTAATTAATGATCTTTAAAAATTTTTGCAGCACACCTAAAATCCTCTCACAGCACACCACTGGTTGAAAATCATTGCTATAGAGAAAGGGAAGTCTGGCAAGTCCTGACATGATCAGATTATATTTCAAAAATCATTTTCATGTATGTAACTTTACTCATGTAAAATTATAAGATGGGTAGATGGATGAAGGGATGGATAGATGGAAACATATTTGATAAAGCAAGTATAATAATAATAAAATCTAAGTTCAGTTTGTTGGCCATAGCTCAGTGGTTAGGGCACCGGCCACACACACTGAAGCAGGTGGGTTCGAACCCAGCCTGGGCCTGCTAAACAACAATGACAGCTGCAACAAAATGATAGCCAGGCATTGTGGCAGGTGCCTGTAGTCCCAGCTACTTGGGAGGCTAAGGCAAGAGAATCATTAAAGCCCAAGAGTTAGAGGTTGTTGTGAGCTGTGATGCCATGGCACTCTACTGAGGGTGACATAGTGAGATGCTGTCTCAAAAAATAAATTAATTAAATAAATAAATTAAATAAAATGTAAGTTCGTGGTTTTCAACTGGTGTGCTATGAGAAAGGATCTTAGATGTGCCACAAATTTTCTTTTCTTTTTTTGTTTTTGGCTGGGGCTGAGTTTGAACCAGCCACCTCGGGCATATGGGGCCGGTGCCCTACTCCTTTGGGCCACATATGCTGCCCAAACATGGGGGAAGGGTTTTGTTTTTTTGTTTTTTGTTTTTTGGGGGGTTTTTTGCTGTTTTTGGCAAGGGCTGGGTTTGAACCTGCAATCCCCGGGTATGTGGGGCCAGCGCCCTACTCCTTTGAGCCACAGGTGCCACCTCATCACAAATTTTTTTTAAGAGTATTAATTAAATTATTTTCCAAAGAAGTTCAAAGCACAGTAAGTATATTCTTTTTTTTTTTTCTATTTTTTGTTTGATCAACATAATTTAAGAGTGCCATGGAAGTTTGACTGTAGGTTTGAGTATGCAGTGAAATAAAAATGGTTGAAAACATTGTTCTAAGTGGTGGGTATTAGGTAGTTACTGTAAAATTCTTTCAACTCTTGTATCTGTTGGAAGGTTTTCATAATAAAATTTTGGTATGGAGGTCATGGAGGATGGATTGGACAAGGTAAGTCTGGAGGCAGAGAGATGAGGGAGACAGCTATCATCATAATCCAAATGAGCCAGTGGCTGTAAGGATGGAAAAAGTGGATGGATTCCTGGGGTAAGAGTTAACATGGAATGTAGAGGACTGGACACCATGCTTGCAAAGGACAGTTACTGATTCTTATCACATTAAAAGGAAACGCTGAGAACAGGACAGTCTCCTGGCAAAACTAGAGACATTTCCTGACTTGGGGGCAATCTCCCACATAACTCAGTGTTCTGGAATGAGATAAGGTCAGTCACTCACTAGTAAGCATGGGTTAAACAGTGATGCTTAGTAGTTCTTCATGAGGGTTGTGGGGAAAGAACACGTGAGGAAAGCACATGGCAATCCTTGCGCATGCGGCCCTCATCCGCACCT
The DNA here is from genome assembly GCA_963574655.1 of Perodicticus potto. Taxonomy (NCBI): domain Eukaryota; kingdom Metazoa; phylum Chordata; class Mammalia; order Primates; family Lorisidae; genus Perodicticus; species Perodicticus potto. The sequence continues at coordinate 29,320 of CAUYRH010108545.1, forward strand.
GTTTATGTCAATTACCTTAACTCTCCATACCTGTTGTGTATAACCTTAATAAATAGCCATTGAGGAGGGGGCTCGGGGCTACCCTGCAACTAAGGTTAGCCCGCTTTCTGCAAGCTTGTACTTCAAATCCGTGTCACACCTGGTTCCTTGCGGGGACCTAGACTGGGATGTAGGGGCCCCGACAATGGAAAAGGGACTTGAAGGACTGTGAGAGTGAGAAAGAAGGAGGAGTTGAGGATAACATCCAGCTGGAGGGTCCTTGTGGGTGGCAACAATGAGTAGAAGGCAGGGCAACAGGAACAGATCTGAGAAGGGGGACAAGATGACTTGATCTCAGACTGTGAGAATGTTTGGGGGACTCAAAAACCCCTAGCTTTTCATGAAGGACACCCTAATGGGACAAGGGTCTCAGTTTTGTGGGCCTTCTCTTAATACTGACCCCTGTTTTCACGGGACTTCTTACTCTCCCTCATTCGGAGAAGCTTTTCTGCCCTACTAGTGCCTTCTCAGTTCCCATTATGCCAGTTTCCTCTTCTGTCTTTAGCAAACCCTCTCTTTCCTTTCTTTGGTCTCCCTGCCCAGATGGTCAAATTTGACTTTTCCTGCAGAATAACTCCTTCATCCCTATTGTCTTACTCTCCTTCTCATCTTAGCCTCTCTCAAGTTTTGCACTTGGCTCTCTTTTTCAGTACCATTGTTTCTCTCTTCTTTAAACCCTCACCTTCCAATGGGTGACAGAAAATGTAGTTGTGAATTGTGTCTAAAGTTATGTTGAAGTCCTAGCCCTAAATACCTATGTATGTGACTTTATTTGGAAATGTCTTTTCATCAAGTTTAAATGAAGTTGTACTAGACTATAATGGACTCTAATCCAATTTGACTGGTGTCCTTATAAGAAGAGGGAAATTTGGACAAAGAGACACAGGAGAGGCCAGGTGAAAATGGAGACAGAGATTGGAGTGACACATCTAAAGGCCAAGGAACACCACAAATGAATTGCCAGCAAACACGCCAAGGACCGGTTCTTTCCTAGATCCTTTGGAGACAGGATTGCTCTACCAACATCTTGATTTCAGATTTATAGCTTCCAGAACTGTGAGAGAGTGTTCCTGTTGTTGTAAAACCTAGGAAACCCTAATTAAGAAAATATCACAGAAAGATATTTATTTGTTATAATCATTCTATCACATATTTCATGGGCTTTTTCCTTTTTTTATTTTTAGGCTGATTTATTCCTGTGTTGAGATTATTTGCCTTTTTTTTTTTTTGAGACAGAGTCTTATCTTATTTTGTCACCTTCGGTAGAGTGCTGTGGTGTCATAGCTCATAGTAACCCCAAACTCTTGGGTTCAAGCAATTCTCTTGCCTCTGCCTCCCAAGTAGCTGGGACTACAGGCGCCCGCCACAACACTCGGCCATTTTTTCTTTTTTTGGTTGCAGCCGTCATTGTTGTTTGGCGGGCCCAGGCTGGATTCGAACCCGCCAGCTCAGGTGTACATGGCTGGTGCCTTAGCCTGTTGAGCCACAGGCGCCAAGCTGCTTCGCTATTTTTAGAGACAAGGTTTCACTCTGGCTCAGGCTGGTCTCCAACTCAGACAGTCCACCCGACTTGGCCTCCCAGAGTGCTAGATTACAGCCACTATCCCTGGCCTATGGGATTTTTCTTTTCAAAATGGCTTTTACATGTACTTTGGATTAAAAGACTAAAGTTCGAACATCTGTGCCATATTTGGGACATGGAAACCTAATGAAAATTAATTCAAGAGATTTTGAGGAGTAAATGGAATAGTGTTTCTGAAATCACTTAGTAAACTATTAAGCTCTGTAAACATGTTGTTAGTGCTATTGTAATATTCCTAACTGTGTGGAGGAGCAGAAAACACCTTGGACTAGAGGATGGAAATATAGGCCCTTGGTAGGGGTTCAGTATCCACTGAACTTCCCAGCCACGAAATAGAATGAATTGCCAGAACACACTTTATGTAAATTAGCTTCTGAAAGGCTATAAAAAAGGAGGCTCCTTTCCCCCCATTTAGCCAAGAAGAAGGAGGTCATAGTTCAAGGTTAAGGTCCAGGATGGAAAATCTCCACAAATTTAGGCTTTGCCACAAAGTATTCCTTCACTTACCATGAACCAGGCCCTGTAGAGGGCAAGGAAGGTGGGAGACTGAAAAGAAAAGGAGTAAGACACTTCTTCTGTCCACTCTTACTGTGACTGGTGCTGTGACCCAGCTGGTTGTTTATGGCTTTGGGAGTATGCACACTTCCTACAGGAAGAGCCAGGAACCCTACCTGGGCATGGCTTCCTGGAGGGGTTGTGGTGGAGCTGGTCCATGAAAATTAAGTGGGATTTCTTTTCTTTCTTTCTTTCCTTCTTCTTTTTTTTTTTTTTTTTTGAGACAGAGTCTCAAGCTGTCGCCCTGGGTAGAGTGCTGTGGTGTCACAGCTCACAGCAACCTCAAACTCTTGGGCTTAAGCGACCCTCTTACCTCAGACTCCCAAGTAGCTGGGACTACAGGCCAGCCACAACGCCCATTTGGTTATTGTTGTCATTATTGTTTGGCAGGACGGGGCTGGGTTCGAATCCGCCAGCCCCGGTGTATGTGGCTGACACCCTAGCTGCTTGAGCTACAGGCGCCGAGTCATTAAGTGGCATTTCTAAGAGATCGTTCTTTTGTGGAAAAGAAGAATTAGGGGATGATTTCAATTTAGTAAATAATTATTAGTTAACTACCCCTTTCTAGAGTCTGTGCTAATTATCAGGGTCCGTTGGAGGACCAAGGAAGTATAAAATCAACATAAGAGGTCGGCACCTGTGGCTCATCGAGTAGGGTGCCAGCCCCATATACCGAAGGTGGCGGGTTCAAACCCGGCCTCGGCCGAACTGCAAAACAAAAAAATAGCCGGGCGTTGTGGCGCCTGTAATCCCAGCTACTTGGGAGGCTGAGGCAAGTGGATCGCTCAAGCCCAGGAGTTGGAGATTGCTGTGAACCGTGTGAGGCCACAGCACTCTACCGAGGGCGACAAAGTAAAACTGTCTCTACCAAAAAAAAAAAAAAAAAATCAACATAAGACGAAGGGAAAAGAGCTGCCTTTCTAGTAAGGAATTTAGATCTGTATACATTAAATGAAACAAAACGGTAAGATATGTTTGAGAACTGGAAATATTTGGACAGTCCTGAGATGATTCTGAATAAACATCCGGGAAGGAGTTGCTTGAGGGTCTTCGCCAGCGTGTCTCTAGCCCAGAGCTGTCCCTTCGGCTGCTAAGCAAGGCTGCTTATGTAATCCGCGGCGCTACGCCGGCGACCGGGGGAACTGGATGGAGGAGCTGGGTCAGAGCTGACTGCCGGCTCCTGGAATCCGCGTTCCGGGCGTGGGCTTGCTCCCGCCCTAACACTGGGCCCCGCCCCTCTGCTGCGCAGACCAAAGCCTGGCAGCCCGGCTGTCTACTGGCGACTGCTCGCACCTCCTATAGCATTACAGTCTCCCAATCCAAACGCTGAGGCTGTAAAAACCTCAGGACGCCCGCCCTAATCCGCCTACCCTGCCGGGGAGAATGAAACCCATAATAATCTTAAACTCCTCTTGTTAGGTCATTTTGTCCCATCGTCTCCGTGTTTCCAAGTTCCTCACTCCTTTTACTTTTTGAGAGTCATCCAGGAAACAAGAACAGTCTTCGCCTGAGTTTATTTAACCTGGATCCCTCACGTGGCAACCCTAGAAATGATCAAGATTTTTGTTACGAGTGGTGGTGGTGGTGAGGGGTCGAGGGGAAGATGCATCTGGTTCTGGGATTAATTTTGGTTTCAGAATAGCAATACTAATACTATTATTACCAATATGATAATTGAAAAGTCATTTTGTACTCAAATTACTGCATTTTAAAGCCACTTATTATAAAATAATTCCTCTCTGGTTCATTTTGTCTTATTTTAATTTGTTTTATAATGATGTAAAATATTTACATGGTATCAAAGTCAAATGTTCATTTAGATAAGACTAATTTCCATGCTTTCCACCTGATTTTCTCTCCTCCTATAGGTAACTTCTTTTTAGGTTTCAATTGTCATTCTACTTTAAAAAAATAAGCAAACTAATATTCCCCCATTTCTTAGGCAAAATGTATCATACTACACAAACTGTTCCCCATCTCGCTTTTTTCACTTAACAGTGTATCTTGGAATTCATCCTATACTAATACATAGATAGTCTCATTTGCAAAATGGATTGAAGACGTGGGGTCAGGCCTGGTTGAGTCCGGAGAGACAAAGTCACTGTCACTGTTTTCAGGATGAGGTCCAGGTGGGCCAAGATTGCGTTCAGGATCAGGGGGGCTGCAGGAGGTGAGGCAGAGAAGAAAGGGGGGGTAGATCGAGGTCAGTGGTCCAGTCCACCTCGTCTGTGTCTTAACCAGGATGCTCTCTCATCTCAGCTTTTTAAAAAATTTATTATTATTATTATTATTGTACAGACAAAGTCTCATTTTATCGCCCTCGGTAAAGTGCTGTGGCGTCACACAACTCACAGCAACCTCCAACTCCTGGGCTTAGGCGATTCTCTTGCCTCAGCCTCTGGAGTGGCTGGGACTACAGGCGCCCGCCACAACGCCCGGCTATTTTTTTGTTGCAGTTTGGCTGGGCCAGGTTTGAACCCGCCACCCTCGGTATGGGGGGTAGGGGGCGGCGCCCTACCCACTGAGCCATAGGCCCCGCCCCCATCTCAGCGTTTTCTTTTTTTTTTTCAAGGTATTTAAAGTTCAAATAGTAATCCCATCTCAGATTTTTCAACCGATGTACGTTTGAGTTGTTTTCAGTCTTGTTCTGTTACAAACACTGTTGCAATGAATAGCCTTGTATAGAGTCTTTTAGTGGGTTTGAGCCCTTCTTTTCCACCCAGGCACATTGGAGGGAGGGAGAAATTGAAACAGGGAAGAAGAAACATTTAGAGCGTGGTCAGAGACATCAACCCTGGATCAGGAAACCTGAAGGGCGGTAGTCCTCCCGAAGGACTACTGGAAGCCTAGCTTCAACCCTACCAGGAAAGCACCTTCCAAAGTAAGGGGACAGCAAGTAGGAGGCAGAGAGGAAGGCAAAGAAACTCTAGGGACTCGGTAATCTGGGTACCAGCAGACAGGAGCTAGGAAAAGGGGAAGATCTGCCCCCGAGAACAAGACATAAACGGTGTAGATGTGGTTGGCGTCGTAGAAGAGTATCTCCCCACACTTGTAATCCACTGAGAGGTCTACTTTCTACGGCCGGACCGGGATATCCTGCCGCGAACCGCCCTCGGGGAGCGCCTGGCCCTTGGAGCAGGCGACGTGCAGCACCCAGAAACCTGTAGAGGAATCCGCAACCTGGAAGCCCCTCCGAGGCACTAGCTCGAGGCCACGCCCACCATACAGGTCACGCCCCCTGGCCGGCGGAGCTCCGCCTCCCAGGAGTGGCGGCTGGAGAAGCCAGGAGCTTTCCGCGCGCAGAAGTCTGGATAGAAACGCCCAGGGTCCACCCGCATATCCAAACCACCCAGAAGGACGAGATCCAGAGTCACTATCTTTAGATCCTGGCAAAGGATGAGCTTTGGGTGAGCCGTGGCTGCGTCCAGAGTCACAGGGGCTGTGTGATGAGGAGAAGGAGAAAGAGAGGACAGCTCCGGGTCGAGTGGTCCAGCCAGCCCTTTTCCTCAGAGCCTCCATCCGCAGCGCCCCTTCTCCCCATCAGCCAGAAAGAGGTTGCCTCTTCCCATTCTCAGCCTTCGTAGACCTTAGAAGAGTCCTAGGCCACACCCCCTCCTCCTTGAAGTTAATTGCTAAATTTCACAATGCGTTGTTTTTGTGGATGTAGAGAGGAGCTCTCCATTGGTGGTGGTGGTGGGATAATTTCAACACCCAAAGATCAGACCATCGCTTCCTTGCTCATTTCCCGTTGTCTCTAGTTGCCATATCTAAAACAAGAGTTGGGGCTAGTATAAGACTGGGATAGAGAAAGTTGTTAGAATAGGAATAGCCAAAAGCATGCTCCCCCCATACACACTTTATGGGATTCAGAGATTGAGTCACTTTGTCAAGGCTAGACAAAGGCTTGAGTAGTAGTGGTTCCAGCTTCGGCTAAAGATTTAGGAATGGGGACCTCATCCTATTTCCTGATTTGTTATCTCATCTCAAAACTTTTACTTCAATATTTGATTTTTGCAAAAAAAAGTATTTAATTTTTCCTTGCTGGATGTGAGGCATTGGGAGAAATGGAAGATCTGGGAATCTGAGGGACTGAGAGAGTGTTCCGGTTCATGAGGATGGGCTAGGCAGATTGTGACCTAGGCAGACCTTACTCATTTCTGGACCCCATGCCTGGTAGTCGGTAACCACGCTGCCTCGATCAATAGCTATTTTTAAAAGGCGGTGGAGAGGGTAGCCTGATCAAGAGCAAGACCTCGTCTCCATTAAAAAAATAGAAAAATTAGCTGGGCGTCGTGGCGGGCTCTAGTAGTCCCAGCTACACAGGAGGCTGAGGCAGGAGGATCCTTTTGAACCCAGGAGTCTGAGGTTGCTGCGAGCTAGGCTCAGGCCACAGCACTCTTAAAAAAAAAAAAAAAAAAAAAAAAAAAGGCGGAGAGAAGCAAAAGGAGACTGCTGTAGGGACTTCTTTTATCCACTAGGGAGCACCACAGCCAAAGCGATAAGAAAAAGTCAAGCGTAGGACATCAGCGCCGAAGGTCCTGGGTTGTCTTTTACGCTCTTATTTTGCTAAGAATACGCCTAGTCCTTTTCCAAGTCTTCACCATCATCACCACTTTCTAGCCCGGGCCCGCTCACTACTCCATCGCCTCTCGGTACCCCGGACCCAACTCGACTTAATCAGGGACCCTGATCGCTCTCAGCCACTCAGCGCCACTCGGTGCTCCTTAGTCCGCGCAGCGCCAGTGTTCCTACCGGTATTCGCAGAGCTGGCTTGGCTTGAAGGAACCTCGCCATAACAGGCCCCAGTGGCTCTCAGCCACTCACTCACCGTCACCTCCTGCTCCTCCCACAACGCAGTGCCAAAGCTCCGCGTATTCTCAGAGCTAGCTCTGTTTTGAGGAACCTCAACAGAAGAGGCCAGGAGACAAGTTGCAGGGGTAGCTTTCCCTGCAAAGGAGGCCCGAAACCGGGAAGGGGTGGAACGAAGATGAGGCACTGGAAGTTGGTGACCTGGGTGTAGTTGTTCTGTGGCTTTTGAGGGAGAGGAATCGGGAAAGAGAGGCCAGCGGGAGCAAGTCATCAGTAATCCTTCACTGCCAGATGGGGCTGCAGGAGAGATAGAGGTTAAACTCAAGAGACTACACCTGGTTAGGGGGTTGTCCTTTCCTGGGGGAAGTGTAATTTGGGGAGGAAATGAATAAGATGCCTGCCCCCACCTCATCTGTAGACTTGGAGGTTGCCCCTTCAATGTTCAGAGATAGGACCGCCCACCTGGAGAGGGTGACTTTGAGGTGTTCCTTTTTTAGGATTATTTATCTGTAAAGGCACTGTAAGAATTGGAGAGGGAGGGAACAATTTTGGTATTGATATCTAGAACCTGTGAAGTAAAAACAAAACAAGCTCTCCAGACCAGGTGCAGTGGCTCACGCCTGTACTCCTAGCACAGGTGGATTGCCTGAGCTCATGGCTTTGAGACCAGCCTGAGCAAGAGCGAGACCCCCGTCTCTTAAAAATAGTCGGGCGTTGTGGCGGGCGCCGGTAGTCCCCGGTACTTGGGAGGCTGAGGTAAGAGAATCGCTTGAGTCTCAGTTTGAGGTTGCTGTGAGCTATGACTCCTTGGCACTCTACAGAGGGCAACAAAATGAGTCTCAAAAAAATAAATAAATAAATAAGCACCCTGCCATTGACCCGGGTCTGCCCTCCTTTCTTCTTTACCTCATCACCTAGCGCCCCCATGATCCTGAATGCAGCTTTGACCCTCCTGGACCTCATCCTGAAAACTAGGACACCAATTTTGTCTCTCCCGGTGACTCAGCCAGACCTGCGCCCACGCCTTGGATCCATTTTGGAAATGAGACCAGTAAGAACAGTCAGTGGTCCTCAGTGGGTACCATCTCCCACCCACAGAGAAGAGTAGAAATCTTTCCGATTGTCTCAGTGACAGCAGGAGGTGGGTACTGGCCTCTAGTGCTTCCTGGCGCCTGGGATGTTAAACATTCAACAGAGCACAAGTCATGGAATACAACAAAGACAGCCTCTCCAGATGCCAGTTCCTTTTGTGAGGAAACACTGCTGGAAGAGAATCCCTAAATTCTTCTCTCTGGCTTTGGAATGCATTAGGTAGTTTCTGGCTTTGGAGAAATGAGTTCTAATTCTGTCTCTTTCACTTTATAGTACTTGACCTAGGTAACTTACCTCACACCTCTGGAGTTACACGAGCCACCTTATAAATTGCAAATAATAACACTTGCCTTGGAGGATCGTTGTAAGATTTTGAAATATTTAATTTGGGCTTAACAACACATAGTGGTCCTTTAAGAAATGTTACCTCTAGGTTACCATCTCAGATGACAGAACCATCTCTGACGACTTTAGCACAGGCTGTTATTATAGTGGGTCTCCATTCCCTGAGCTGCCCTGATCTCACACCCCAAGGAATTTGCCTATGGCCAGTAGAATAGCTAATACTATAGAGGTTGTGCTGCCTGCCTCCCTGTTACATCTTTTCCTCCCTGCCTTCAGGAATAAAGAAATAAAGTTACCATTTTTCTATTACCTCTGAATATTTTAAAAACCGGGATTACTCACTGTTTTGTGAGTTACCTGAGTTTAAAACAAGAAAACATGCCCATATGCCTATCCTTCTCAACTGGCTAAGGAATGGGCATTCACATGTAATCACAGACACAGATTTCTTCACCTTTGCTTTTATCATTTTCCCCAAATGGCAGGAACAACCATCACTTACCACGTAACAGCTCTTAATGTCGTTTTCATTGATGCAGTTTTCATTCATGCCTTTGAAAAATCTGCTTTCATCTTGGGAGTGAAGAATGGGATGAAATGGTGAGAGTCCAGAGAAGTTGAGCAAAGAACCCAGTATCACACATCAAGGCACTGACTTTTTTTTTTCTTATTCTTTATTTTTTATTATATCATGGTTGTGTACATAAATGTAATCATGGGGTACAATGTGTTGGTTTTAAATGCTTGGGAGAAGTGGGAACTGGATTTTTCTCTCCCAAGAAAGCATAAAACATTTGAGAGATTTCCCCTCCCCCCTTTTTTTAAAGCAATAGGAATCTTATTCTCAAAGGAGATAAGCCTTCTGCTTCCCTATGGTGGCTGTCTAGCAAATGTGACCCACTTATATAATTTTAAATTTTCTAGTAGTCACATTAAAAAAGTAAAAATAAATGAGTAAAATTAATTTTAATTATATATTTTATTTAATACAATATTTTCAAAATATTTCAATATGAACTATAAGAACTACAGTTATATTTGACATTCTATTTTCATACTACTTGTGAAATCAATGATTCTTCATTTACAGAATACTTGAATTTGAACTAGCTATTTTTTTTCCCCAAACCCACACCCCTCCCCTGGAGTAGCCAATTTTGAAATGCCTAATGGTACATGTGGCTAGTGGCTACCAATTTGGGCAATGCAGAGCTAGCCCTTTCCTCACTATCTGACAAAGGTAGGAGCTAAGCTCTGTCTTTAGCTTCACAGGAAGGCTTGCCGTGGGCCCAGCAACCCAGGAGTAAGGTATAGCAAGAGGGGGTTGTGCTCCCCTAACGTCACTGCCTTCTTTCCCCAAAAAGAGGGTTTGAGAAAAGAAAGGAGATAGAGGTCCTAAAGTGGGCAGCTAAGTGCCTCTTCTTCCCAGTGCACCCCTGCTGGAAACAGGGCAGGGCATAGAGACCCCTCGGTACAGGTAGAGGAGGAGCCCAGAAGCTGGGAACAATGGCCCCTTCCTGGCCTGTATTTCCCTTAGGGGCTGGACTGAAGGACTGAGTGAAGAGGTGCAGTGAAGAGCCCATAGATGGTGGGTTCCAGAGCTCAGAGGAGCCCTGGGAGTAGGTAGAGAGAAAAGCCTGGGCGACTCCCTTGACAGCCACCAGTGCTGCCATGTAGAATGCTCAGGAGAGACTCAGTGACCCTCTTAGGAAGGATCTGCAAACCTGGAGCCAGAGCAGAGGAAATATAGCCTGAGAACACTTTGCCTACAAGGCTCTTCAGGCATTTCAGGGTCCATCCCTAGGTTTCCAGACCCAGTCATCCCCCAACAGGAAGAAATGACTTAAGATAGGAACTATAGAGATTGAACCAGTGGTGTAAGTAGACTCCCCACCTCCTACTCCATTATTTGGATTCTCATGTAGGAGTTGGGGGGATCGTGTGTGCACACACAGGTGGGGCACGCACCTCAGTGAGTGTGTGTGTGTATGAAAGAGGGAGGGAGGGGTTGTAAGAAGGGAGAGAAAGAATAGGCTGTGCCTGTCTTTTCCATTCCCAAACCTGCTGAAGGGGAAAATTTGAGGGCCCATTCATTGAAATTTAAACAAAAACCAAACTATTTTCAACCTGAAGTGGCTATAAAGTTGCTTGATCAGCTTTAGATTATACCTGGTGGGATGGGGGAGCTGCAAAAAGTAGAGCAATTACTGGAAAAGAGAAAAGCTCAAACAAAATTGAGAATAAAAACAAAACAAGGTCTCCTGTTTATATCTGCTGAGCAGAGATTCCTGACTGAGTGGATGTGGTTCTTGCCCCTGTCCTCCTTTTCCATAGGTGCATGGGGAGGTGTTTGCGTGTGTGGAAGTGGGGGTTAGTGGTGGTGGGGTGTGGAGCTCTGGTGATATTTCTAGGAAGAAGACTCCAAGCAGGCATTTATTCTTGTCTTAGACAAGTATAGCCTTCTCAATGAAGGGAGTCCTTACAGATACCAACCCTTCTTCCTGGTTGCAAACCCAGACAAGTTTTCGAAAAATATCTGACCAAACATCTAAAGCCCAAATCATTCACTTCTGTTCCAGCTGATTTATGTTTCTCTGCAAGACTGGAGGAGTGATTTCCCCAAAATTTCACTAACTTTGAATCTATTTTCTTTTACTCTTTGGTTAGGAAGAGACACCAGTGTGTACCAGAGAAGTAAAAGTCAGAAAACATACATCCCCTGCCTGAAGGCCTTGCCTCTGGTCCACCAGACAAAGCACCAATTTCATGATGGCCACCGAGACAGGCCAGGGAGCTGCTTGGGCATAAGCCCAGGTCCCCTCTTAGTCTTTCTCAGGAGTCTGGGAGGCAGAAAAGTAACACATAATGAAGCCAGGGTTTCTTACACCCTGGCTGCAAGAAATGTCTGAAAGGAAGCCTAATGATGCATGGAAAGTGCTCAGCAGGGAGCCTGGCATTAGAAGGGCCCAGTGATTACTGGTGTGTATGAGTCAAAGTTCAGTTTCACTGGGGTAAGGGGAGGGGGGAGAATCACTTAGAAGTAGGCTAATGAAGGTGACAGCCTCTTCTTTACCTTTGAATGTTTTCAGATTCCCTGTAATGGAGTCATGTCTTGATTTTGCTTCACTGAGTTTTCTCATAAAGTCCAGAAAAACAGGAACTGGTCTGAGAAATTCAAACTTTTCACTCCTAGGAAGACATGGCTGAGCAGACTGGTGAGATCAGGGGATGAAGTGTGGGGGAGGGAGAATCTGAGACATGGGGTTGAGAAATGAGGGCATGAATACTTTGGGTAGGGTAGAGGTAGAGATAGTGGCTGGGAGTTGGGAGGCAAGAGGGAGGTAAAGCATAGGGAGATATAGAAATGAAGATTGGAGATGAAGACAGAGGCAGAGAGCAAGGGGAAAGGGAGCAGGGAGATGGAGTAAGGGACCCATGAGCCATTTGGCTGAGTAAGGGGCATGTAGGAAAAAGGAGACTCTGTGCTGAAGAATTAGGAAGCTGGAGAAACAGTTGGTTTCTAACCTGCTTGCTTATATGCTCAGGTTAGGCCTCCCCCACCTGCACTTAAACATGTGACTGTAAAGTTAGAGTATGTGGGCGTCTGTGAGGGAGGAATGTTGAGTGTGTCTGAATATATGTTAAGTGTTGTACATATGGGGTTGGAGCCCGTAGTTCAGTGGTTTGGGCACCAACTACATGCCCCGGGGCTGGCGGGTTCAAACCCAGCCCGAGCCTGCTAAACAACAATGACAACAAAAATAGCCAGGTGTGGTGGCTGGCACCTATAGTCCCAACTACTTGGGAGGCTGAGACAAGACAATCACTTAAGCCCAAGAGATTGAGGTTGGTGTGAGCTATGATGCCACAGCACTGTACCCAGGGGCAACACAGTGAGACTGTGTCTCAAAAACAAAAAAAAAAAGAAAAACCAAAAAACCCCCCAAGTGTTATACATATGCATGAATCAGTAAGCATTAGGCAAAATGCGTTTGGGATTGCCATCACATCTGCCCAAGATAACTTTGATGTCCTAGAAGAGAAAGAGAAACAGCACAACCTCAGCACTTGCCCCATTCATAGGAGCTAAGGAGGAGATGCCAACTCTGCTGGGTGTGGAGCAGAGCAGGAGAGTGAGGACACCTCCAAGTTGTCTCTCTCTCTCTCCTCTCCCCACTCCCATTCTCTCTCTCTCTCTCTTAGACAAGTATAGCCTTCTCAATGAAGGGAGTCCTTACAAATACCACCCCTTCTTCCTGGTTGCAAACCCAGACAAGTTTTTGAAAAATATCTGACCCCACCCCTGGCCCTGCCCACCTGCCACAGAAGACCTCTTCCAAGAAGCACCTCATCTTCCAGTAGGCAGGAAAATGGTTAAGCCTCAAGAAGAACTGAGAGAAGAAGAGGAGAGTGAGATTTGGAAGATCAATTTTTTTTTTCTGAGACTAAACTGGGGGAGCCATGCTAGTGAGGACAGAAGAAAGGTTAGAATGGCTTTGGGTGATCTTTCTTGAAAGAAAAAAATAGATTCTTGAAGGAGATCAGTTCAGGAGGGAACATGTCAGGATCTCATTTTAACCACCAGCCAGACCTGCCTGCACTGTCCAATTTAGTAGCCACCAACTACATGTAGCGACTGAGCACTTGCAATGCAGCTAGTCCAACAAGGAACCAAATTTGTAATTTAATCTTCACTAATTCAAATACAAATTGAAAAACTGAAGTAGGGTTAGGACAGTGACTGAGTTTGTAATCCTAGCTACTTGGGAGGCAGAAAGTGAGACTCCATCTCTAAGAAGAAATTTTAAATAATTTTAAAAACTTGGGAGGCTGAGGCAAGAGAATCACTTAAGCCCAAGAGTTTGAGGTTGCTGTGAACTGTAACGCCACAGTATCTACCAAGGGTGACATAGTAAGACTCTGTCTCAAAATAATAATAATAATTATTATTATTATTTTAAAACATAAAAACACTTGAAACAATGTAAAATATTTTTTCATTAAATAAAACTTTATTGATTTGGTAGGACTCATTTTACTTTAATAATCAACAATTTTTGTAGCATTTGAATTAAAAAGTATTTAAGTAAAAAACATATATCCTACAAAGACTCAGTACAAAAAAAAAAAAAAATCCAGGCCAGGACACAGTGGTTCACCCCTGTAATCCTAGCAGTCTGGGGAAATTGCCTGAGCTCAGGAGTTTGAGATCAGCCTGAGCAAGAGCAAGCCTTGTCTCTACTCAAAATATGGGGGAAAGGGGAGGCCATTGTGGCTTGTGGCTTGTGGCTGGTGCCTGTAGTCTCAGCTACTCAGGAGGCTGAGGCAGGAGGATCACTTGAACTCAGAGTAAGACTGGGTTCTTATTGGGTTCATTTACTTCAAATAAGTAAATGAGGCTCGGCACCTGTGGCTCAACAGACTAAGGCTCCAGCCACGTATACCTGAGCCGGCAGGTTCGAATCCAGCCCAGGCCGCCAAACAACAATGGTGGCTGCAACCAAAAAATGGCTGGGCGTTGTGGCGGGCGCCTATAGTCCCAGCTACTTGGGAAGCGGAGGCAAGAGACTTGCTTGAGCCCAGGAGTTGGAGGTTGCTGTAAGCTGTGATGCCGCAACACTGTGATGTCACCCAGGGTGACAGCTTGAGGCTCTGTCTCAAAAAAAAAAAAAAAAGCCCCCAAATAAGTAAATGAATAAATAAAAATTTTTTAAACCCCCAAACCCAGAATGTGAAATATCTTACTAATACTTTTAAAATATTCATTACAGACTGAAAGGATAATGTTTTGGATATACCAAATTAAATAAAATATTAAAATAAATTTCACTTGTATCTTTTAATGTAGCTAATAGAAAAATTTTAAATTACATCTGTTGGCATTTTAATAATATTTCTAAATTACACATTCGGTGCATTATACTCCTAAATTACATGTGTGGCTCACATTATAATTCTAAAGTATACATGTGGCTCATGTATTTCTATTGGAAAGCACTGGGTTAGAAGCAGGATGATTGGGACAATCTCAGGTATTTTGCTAGGGGGTCTGTGCTCTGACCTGAGACTGGGAATGGGCTGCTACCTCTCTGCAAATCTGACCCTAAGGGACTCTCACCTCCAGCAGCTGTCCAGGTGACATTTGCTGCTTGGCCTTCAGGGAATCAGTGAGCTTTTAAAGAGAGTTCAGCAGTGCTTCGGTGAAAGTGACATAATTTCCCCCCTCCATACCCTCAAGATCCAGCCATTCCACCCCTGAAGGGAGGAAATTCTTCTACTCCTATAGGGCCTTAGGCTGGTGCTTGAATTCTGTGAGGATCCTTTGCCTTTTGTTCTCCAGCTGGGCCTGGGGGCAAAGAAAACGAGCTTGCAGCAGATGAGAGGATGGCCTTAAGAGTTCATTCTAGCCCTTTCAGGTTTTTGTTTGTCTGAGACAGAGTCTCATTATGTCGCCCTTGGACACTTTTAAGGATCTGGGTGTCTAATACAGACACCCAGACCCTTGGTAGAGCGCTGCAACATCACAGCTCACAGCAACCTCCAACTCTTGGGCTTAAGCGATTCTCTTACCTTAACCTCCCAAGTAGCTGGGACTACAGGCGTCCGCCACAATGCCTGGCTATTTTTTGTCGTTGTTGCAGTTGTCATTGTTTAGCTGGCCCAGGCCGGGTTCAAACCTACCAGCCTTGGTGCACGTGGCTGGTGCCGTAACCACCGTGCTACGGGCGCCCAGCCTAGCCCTTCAGACTTTAATGTTATAAAGTTTATACTAAGTACCAGTGCACAGCAATGTGCTGTGGCAGACCTGGAGGAAAGGAAAGGGGAGAAGGACAAACTTTTAAAAGCACTTAGTATGTTCTCAGCTTTAGGCTAAATTACTAATTTGTGTTTTATCATTTTTGCTTTTAAGGATCTGGGTGTCTAATACACTTCTCGAAGTTTATAATATACTTTCATGCAGATTTTTCCTTTACCCCTCCCCCACACATAGCAGCTAAAGAAGATGGGCAGCGTTACAGTGTCTTCGTTTTCTAACTAGTGACTGCCTGTGCGGGACGGAGCTGGGTCTTAGAACCAATGCTAAGACGAGGGCGTGTTTACCCCTCCGAGGGCGGAGGAGCAGAAGCAGCCGACCTGCTCTAAAGCCAGGCCTGATGCGGCAGGTGCCGCGGCCCCGCAAGGCGGCGCTGGGACCGCGCGGCGGGGACGCAGCCTCACCCGCCCGCCGGGTCCGGGTCAGTCCAGCTGCTCAACGCCACTGTTGCTTTGCCACCGGGTCTTTTTCTGCTGGGTCAGTGTAACAAGAGATTCTAGGAGCTTCGGCAGAGATATTTCTGCTTCGGAGGACAGTAGGATGGAGTTTTTTCTTACTGGGAAGACAGCGATCCTCTCTTCGCCTTCCGCCTTCACGTGCACCATCTTCCACCTTTTGCTGTAAGACCGGGATCTGCGATCGATCTGCCTCTGTGGGAAGAGGGCCGTGTGGGCAGGCTGTGCTGGAAGATTTCTGGGCCTCATAAAACCCTCCAGGTCTCTCAGGAGAGCCGGAGAGACCTCTAGGTATAATTATTTATACCCACCCCACCCACCCTTTCCCAAACCGGAGCGTGGTGGTTCTGGGAAGGGAGAAATCTGGAGCCGTGACCTAAAAGGAAAGGATTTTTATTTTAATTATTTATTTATTTATTTTTAGACAGAGTCTCACTTTGTCGCCCTAGGTAGAATGCTATGGCGTCACAGCTCACAGCAACCTCCAACTCTTGGGCTTAAGCGATTCTTTTGCCTCCTCCCAAGTAACTGGGACTACAAGTGCCACTATCCTATGGGTGTCGAGCCTGGATGTTTGTTATTTAATGACTGTGACGACTTTGTAGATGGTGCTTTATTTTAGAGTTATCAAAGAATTCCTACCCCCTCCCCTCATCTGTCCTACCAACAACTTTTAGAAATGTTTTGTTTGCACCATTTGAAAGGTGAGGTGCCTGAGGCCCCGAGAGGTAAAGTGATTTCTGGAAGGTTGTACAGTAAACTCAGGAGTCTCGACTTGAACCAAAACTTCTGAGTCAAAATTCCACATCCTTGGGCGGCGCCTGTGACTCACTGAGTAGGGCGCTGCCCCAAATACAGAAGGTGGCGGGTTCAAACCCGACCTCGGCCGAATTGCAAAACAGAAAAATAGCCGGGCCTCGTGGCGGGCGCCTGTAGTCCCAGCTACTCGGGAGGCTGAGGCAAGAGAATTGCCTAAGCCCAGGAGTTGGAGGCTGCTGTGAGCTGTGTGATGCTACGTCACTCTACCAAGGGCGATAAAGTGAGACTCTGTCTCTACAAAAAAAAAAAAATTCCACATCCTTTCCACTCTTCATTATGCCTTCATTCCAACAGGCAGCAGTTCCCCAGACTCAGATCTTCACCCTCCGTGCCTAACCCCGAACTCCTTGCTCAAGTGCAAGGGGCGGGGCCAAACCCACCGGGAGGAGGTTAACAGTTTCCAGGTCCTCCCTGAACTCACTGGCTGTGGGGGCCAGGGAAGTAAGTCCACATGCCCACCTGATAATTCTGAGTAGCTTCTTCTATCAAGCTAGCATTATGGGATTTGTGGTCTTTGGACTCACCACACAACACAGAGGAACATCGTGCCCACAGAAGTAATGGAGCCTCTCCTGGTGCCTGAGGCACATTGGCTTTTCCCTTTTGGGCTGTGTCTTAGAGGGATCCAGAGTTTGGATTTACTCTACAAGATTCGCTGAAAGCCAGTTGGACTTGAATATGTTCTTCTTCATGGAACTGTTGTAGAAGGGACATCTGAAAAAATTGCCTGACCCTTCCCCACTCCAAGTGATGCATCTGAGGCAGAAATTGTGCCTGCAGTGGATGGTGACAGGGTCCTGCAGAATGTCCAAGCAGACGGGGCAGATCACATGCTCCTGCAGTCTCTTGGCAGAGGGTTGACTGGCCATGACAGAGCAGCAAGGCTGTTTCAAGCTTGTAGGAGGATAGGAGACTGCTGTGAACCATGGTTCTAAGGGAAAGGGAAACAGAGGAGGTGGAGGTCAAAGATTCTACCAATTAGTTGGGGTGGGAGGAAAAAGAGGAAGAAAAAATTAAAGAAATCATAGAAAGGAGTTACAATTAGAATGTAGGGAATATTATAAAGAGGGGGAAACAAGTGGACAATTCTACCTGAATGTGCTACTTTTAAAATGAGGTAAGTTGTGGTGTTGAATCTTGGACTAAAGATATGTTTGTAAGAAAATTCACTGAGATGAGAATGACCAAGGTACCAAAGTCCACTGATTTCCCATCAGCTTCAGGTAGGGAGTGAGAGGTGGGAGATGCCTGCTAAAATGAAATGTCACAGCTAATCTTCACCAGCCATGCTTCTGGCATCTTGTATGCAGAGCTTAAACCTTGCAAGAGCATATAGAAAGGAAGGAAAGGGGAATTTTCAACCTCGGGTACTTTTCTTCTCTTTCTTTTTAAGACAGAGTCTCACTATGTGGCCCTCAGTAGAATGCCACAGTGTCACAGCTCACAGCAACTTCAAACTCTTGGGCTCAAGCGATTCTCTTGCCTCGAGGCTATAGCTTGAGGCTATGAGTTAGAGACCACCTGGGCAACATAGCAAGACCTCATTTCTGCCAAAAAGACAAAAAAAGGCTCTCTTTGGAAGGATAAGAATCTAATATCTAACAATGATTGCCTCTAAGGAGATGGACTGGCTGGCTGAGGAACAGTGGTAGAAGAGAGGATTATCTTTGTACAGTATACCCTGTTATATTTTGTGATTTTTTAAAATTTTTTTATTTTTATTTTATTTTATTTTGAGACAGAGTCTCAAGCTGTCACTGGGTAGAGGGCCATAGTGTCACAGCTCACAGCAATCTCAAACTTTAGGCTTAAGTGATTCTCTTGCCTCAGCCTCCCAAGTAGCTGGGACAACAGGCACCCCCCACTACAGGCATCCAGCTATTTTTTGGTTGTAGTTGTCATTGTTGTTTGGCAGGCCCAGGCTGGATTCAAACCCACCAGCTCCCGTGTATGTGGCTGGTGCCCTAGCTGCTTGAGCTACAGGCGCCAAGCCTATGTTATATACTTGTAACACAGAAATATTTTGCCCAAAGCCCTGCACAGAACTCTTATAACACCTCACTCTGAGAACACACTTTGATAAAGATACTCACATAATGGGCTGCCTTGAGAAAAGGCCACTCAGATGCCAAACTACTTTGAAATCCCATTTCAGGAGGTGTGGCTGAAGCTCTGGTTGTTGGCCCTGAGAGACTCTGGAATACAGCTGCCTTCCAAATGACAGGAGTTCTGTGGTGGGACTCTGTCCCTCCTATGTTCTCAACCTTCTGTGCATACTTTTGTGGGCTGAATTGTGCCTCTCCCCAATTTTCTATGTTGAACACTAGCCCCTAGTACCTCAAAATGTGACTGTATTTGGACATGGAGGCTTTAAAGAGGTGATTAAATTAAAATAAGCCTGGTAGATGGGGCCTAATTCAGTCTAACATGTCTTTACAAGAAGAGGAGATTAAGACAGAGAAAGGCCCCAGAGATGCTCCATTTGAGGAAAGATCATATGAGGATTCAGTGAGAAAATAGTCATCTGAAAGCCAAGGAGAGAGGCTCCAAAAGAAACAATCTCGATCTTGAACATTCATCCTCCAACTATGAGAAACAAATTTCTGTTGCTAAAGCCACCCAGTCTGTGGCACTTTGTTATGGTGGTCCTGGCAAACTAATACACAGGTGTACTCCCATATCCCAGTGGAGCCTACATGTCCTCGTACCTTCCAGCTTCTTAAAAGGGGTCTCCCAACCCCTTACATCTCCAACTAGATGTAGCAGTGCTCATTATCAGTTCTCTACATTCCAAGCTCTTCAGCACAGGCACTCAGCAGTACTCCAGATGGGATGTGAGCTGATTTGACCCCTCTCGACATTTTGGCAATATATACTAAAATTCTTTTCAAATGCACACAAAACCTTTTGTCCCAGCAATTCCATGTCTAAAAATTTGCCCTAAGGGAATAATCCAAAGCATATGTCTTCAGAGAAAATGGATGGGAAGGATATTTTATTCATTACAACAAATACTTATTATTGCATATTATTACATACGACACAAAGTGCCACAGACTGGGTGGCTTTAGCAACAAAAATTTGTTTCTCATAGTTGAAGGATGAATGTTCAAGATCAAGATTGTTTCTTCTGGAGCCTCTCTCCTGGGCTTGCAGATGACCAGAGGCACAGTTTTAGGCACTCATATTACAGCGAACAAACTACAAGAATTTCTTCCCACTGAGGAGAGCCAGACAGTAAATCAACTAACCAGATGACTAACATTAGAAGGTAAAAAAGTTGAGATAAAAAATAAAGCAGGAAAGGGACATGAGAAGTAGGTGGTAAGTTTCCAGTTTTCAACAGTGTTGCCAAAATGGGCCTGAGAAGATGAAAACGCAACTTGAAGGCATGTAACAGCAAGATACCAACAGTTGTTACTGCTGATTGAAGGAATTATTTTTATACTTTTCTGTCCTTTCCAGATATATTACAATGAACATACTTGCTTTTACAATTAGAAAAAACCCATAATAAATCTTACTTTAAAAAACCTCACACCTTTGATTGGCCCTCATGTTCTACAGAATAAGGCTAAACTCCTCCATGTGGCTTCTGCTTTCCTCTTTAACCTATCTTTTCTTCCTCAAGACTGTCAGAATGATACTCTGTGACCCTGATTTCCCAAGGAGGTTTTGCCAGATTCAGCAAATAAAAGGACAGGACAGCATGTTAAATATGAATTTCAGAAAACAATGAATAATGCAGTATTTGAGACATGTTAAATTATTTGCTGTACATCTGAAATTCTAGTTTACTAGTGAGCATCCTGTATCTTATCTGGCAAAGCTATAAATGATCCTCCTTCCCTGTGTGCTAGAATAACCTCTTTTCTTCCCCAATTTTTTCAGGTAACCAGAGGGTTGGGAGGAAGGGTGAATGTGGATAAGAATGAAAGACAAACCTATCAAATCTTATGTTAGTGTAAGATATCCTTAGGAGAAAGGTACAGCAGGTGTAAGGAAGGGGCGTGGTTGAAAGGGTTCTTTCTTGACCTTGGGTTGTGACTTTCCTGTAGCTAAAAATTGCACCTATAATTTGAGGACCCTGACCCAAGTGTCAAGTATAGGTGAATGTCCAAAGTTCTCCTCAGAATACAAACTCTATTTTATAATAGTTAGAGGACATTCATCCAAATTTTCCGGCTATTTTAATTCAGGAAAATTCCCTTACTTAATGTTTTTTTTGAGACAGAGCCTCAAGCTGTCACCCTGGATAGAGTGCCGTGGCATCTCAGCTCACAGCAACCTCCAATTCCTGGGCTCAAGCGATTCTCCTGCCTCTGCCTCCCAAGTAGTACAGGCATCCGCCACAACACCTGGCCATTTTTTGGTTGCAGCCGTCATTGTTGTTTGGTGGGCCCAGGCTGGATTCGAACCCGCCAGCTAAGGTGTACGTGGCTGGCGCCTTAGCCCATTGAGCCACAGGCATCGAGCCAGTCTTACTTAATGTTTTTAAACCAAAAGTGTTTTTAAATTTTTGTTCTTGCTCTTCAAATATCTTTTAAAATAATGAACAATTTAAGGAGGGCTTAAAAATGGACAGCTTTTGTTCCAAATGATACCTCTCCATCCATTTGTCTGACTTATTCTGCTCCCATGGTCTCTTACCCCATTCTTTAGCTCCAGAGACCTGACAGCAACTTAAAGCTGATCCTTGAGTCAGACTTGCAGTCCTGTCTCAAGATCACTCATCTCTGAAATCAAGCTTCTGCTGAGTCTGCAGGGTGGGAGACTGACACTCCCCTCTCCCCTGCAAGACAGCAATGTGCTCTGGTCCAGGGCAGGCACAGAAGAGCTGCTGGGCCCAGGCTGCCATGGGCTGACATCCAACCACTCTAATGCACAAATCTGGCAGCAGTAGCCAACCATCCCAGCGAGTCCATGTTACAGATGGACAGCGGCAGTGGGACATGGCACCCAGGGACAGTAGTCTAATTCCCTCCTGGAACCAAATCTAGAAAAAATTTCCACTGAAAACTGTGACAATTAAAATTCTTCCCCATGACCATGGAATGCCATCTTGATGTCCTCAGCACTTACCACAATACTTGGCACAAAATAATTAATTTTTCAGTTGTCATACTAAACTGAGCCATTTTTTACAAGCTTTCTATGTACAAGTGTGACAAAAATCTTTCGACAGTATTGTTAGGTGAAAAACAATGTTTAGCATGCAAATTTTTGCTTAATGAAAGGGAGAAATGCTGATATATCTATACATATATTTACTTGAACTTACATACACATTGAAAGGATGTACCAAAACTAATAAACATGTTTACCTGTGGGTCAGGGATGAGGGATAGTGGAAGATGGAGTGAATAAGGGCAAGGTGGTTGCAAATCTAGATGTACACTTCATATATTATTTTTTGAGACAAGTGAATATACCATTTTATATTATATAGTTAATAAAAGGGGTTCAGCGGTGTACCCAGAAACAAGACCAGGAAAAGTTCAGGCCAAGTTTAATGAAAGAGGATTGAGGCCACCTGGGCAAAGATGGCAGCTGCACCAAGAGTGGTTCGGGGCTTGATTTTAGACTGGGTGTGAGGGGAGGAAGATTCCACAGGTTGCTGGAAGGCTTTAGCTCCTAGGGTCTTTCCAGGAGAACTCTTGGAGAGGACCCAGGTAGGCCTTTTGTTCTGGGAGGGGAGGTGGGGGAAGGGTTTAGGCACCTAACAGTTAAAATATACATAATTTGGGCTCAGTGGCTCCAGCCACATACACCGCCAACCACATACACCGGAGCTGGTGGGTTCGAATCCAGCCTGGGCCTGTCAAACAACAATGACAACTACAACCATAAAATAGCTGGGTGTTTGGCAGGCCCCTGTAGGCCCAGCTACTTGGGAGGCTGAGGCAAGAGAATCACTTAAGCCCAAGAGTTTGAAGTTGCTCTGAGCTGTGACGTCACAGCACTCTACCCAGGGTGACAGCTTGAGACTCTGTCTCAAATAAATAAATAAATAAAATATACATATTTTTATGTATTTGGATTGTATTTTGTGGTGGCAAAAGCTGAACTGGGAGCTATTTTCTCCATTTCTCCTTTATTTACTCCTAGGATCACAAAAGAACCAATAGGCAACTATTCTTGAGTTTCCAAGACTTTATAACTCTAGTGCTCATCACTGTCTCAGTCTAGATTTCCTTTTGTTCCCTAGTCTGCTTTGCCACTTGTTAAAGTTTCTAGTTCTTTGCCAAATTTTTCAAGGGTGTCTTTTATCTTTTTAAGCATAAATAGTTATTATACGGTCTGTGTAATAATCCCAGAGTCTGGAGGCCCTGTGAGTCCCCCTTCTATTGCCTGTTTTTGCTGCTTTTCTTACCAGTAGTCTCTCGCCTTTTTGGTGCTTGGTTACCTTTGCTTGTTTGCTGGATGTATTTGAGAAAGTACTTGTAGAAATAGTTTGAAACCTAAGATGATGTTAGTTTCTTTCCAAAAGCATTTTTGTTTTTCACACTAGCAATTTAAGTCATTTTAAACAATCAGTGCTTGCTTGAGATATTCTGGCTTGAGACTCAACTTCTAGTTCACTTAAGCCTTAAAATGCAGCGTGGATTCTCAAACTCTTTGGGATCAGCAAATGCCCCCAGGACAGAAGCAACCCTAAGTTTCAGGCTTGCCTCCCTGGATTCCTTTCCTTCCCCAAATTTTGGCTCAGCAATTCCTCACTAGCCCTTTGAATTTTTTATTTTATTTTTGAGAGTCTCACTCGTGTCATCATGATAGAGTGCCGTGAAGACATAGCTCACTGCAATCTCAAACTCTTGGGCTTGAGCAATCTTCTTGCCTCAGCTTCCGCAGTAAGTGGGACTACAGGCTACAGGTCTGTACCACCATGAACAGCTAGATTTTTGTTTTTCAATTTTTAGTAGAGACGGAGTCTTGGTCTGGCTCAGGCTGGTCTCCATCTCCTGAGCTCAGGCAATCCACCTGCCTGAGCCTCTGAAAGTGCTAGGATTACAGGCATGAGCCACCTTCCTCAGCTGTTTTGAACTTTTTATAAAGATACTTTTAAGATATCTTATCTAGCTCTTTTGGTTGTCTTCATTTGGAGGCTTGGTCTTCCATTAATGGAAGCAGAAATCCTTCTGATCCAGGCCTCAGTTTTTCAGTGGTTTGCTCTTCTCTGGACCTTACCTTTTAGAAATCTCTCTCTCCCCCTTCCTCCCTCCCTCCCCTCTCCCCCAGTAGTAAAGTCTGCAGTAGACTTTTCCTGCATACACATACACTGTTCCCCTCATCCTCATTCCTGGTTAGATGAGAATCCTGCATCTCACACGTCTAATTTTCTGGAAGAGCTGGAGTCAGAGCAGTCCTCCTTACCAGGCTCAGAAACAAAAAGCCTGTCTGTACATCTGTTCAGGCTAGAGCCTCTAAAATACAGACCCCATGCTGAAGCTTTGAGAATTGCAGGTCTAGTGTGTCATCAGTGTAAGGAGTTAGTTCCTCTGTGTCACAAAGGCCCCTCATAGGTCTCAGTTTGCAAACCAGGATGTGAAAAGGAGATTGGAGGTGCAGAAAGAGGCAGAAATAGCGTCTAAACAAAGCTTTTTCATTCCATTGGTTTGGGGTGAACTGTACCTGGAGATTTTGCTAAATGGATTGGTATGGGGTGACTTGAAGGATTGGAGGTCTGCAGGGAAAAGGTTTGAAGCCGGTTTTCTGAGTCTGCCTCTTGTAGAAAATCAAATACAAATCTTTCCAGAGTTACTTACAAAAGTACTTGGTTTCGGTGACCATTTTCGGGGCCCTTGGGGTCTCCCTTTCAGGGTTCTGGGCCTCAGTTACAGTAGAATGGAGATGGCGACTCTGTAAGAAGTCGAAGGCGCGGAGGACCCAAATGAGCTGGCAACCCCAAGTCCACTGGGGCAGGAGAGGCCAGAAGGAAGCAGCACGGAGACTCCACAGAATAGTCCGGTGGTGGAAAGAGGACAATCCAGCCCTGGCTGCGGGCTCAAGAGCTGTGATCAGCTTAGTACCCTGAGGTCCAAGCAAAGAGTGGGGCATCTTGGGAGGCGGTTAGGGACAGTTGCGACGGTTGTGGCGCGGACCACGCTGTGAGCATGCTCTGGAACTGGCCCGGCGCGAGCCCCTGCGCGCAAGCGATGAACCGCCTTTTAGAAAGCGGCATTTGAAAAGTAACGGCCGCAGGGTAGAGGAGGCGGAGTGATCCTTACTCTATCGCCCCAATTTTATTTGCTTAAATTCTAAAGCAAATGTTCGGTAATGAAAGTTACACAAAAGGTTAGAAAAGTGGAGGTGGAAGCACCCCAGGGCTTAGATGCATGTTGAAGGTTTCCTGCAAACTACCGAGGGCAAGCCTTGCCCCTGGAATTCTGAAGCCGCTGGAAAGGAAGGAACTGAAAACAGCCTGAGCACTGGGAGCCGCACCCCACACCGCCACCACTCTGGGACGGTTAGGATCTTTCAGCAGGGACGTGCAAGGGAACTGACCGCTGCGCACACAAGGCCGGACCGGGTCTGGGACTCTGCGTTGCAACAGTCCCTCCTTCCGCTGAGCCCGGCCTCCAGCGCTACTCAGCAACTTGTCCTCGGTTGCAACCCTCTTTAAGGCTTATCCTAGGAAATCCGTTGTATCTGGAGCCCCCGACAGCAGCGCATCCCCACTGCCCAAAAACAATTCTGGGGGAGCAGGGGAGACGGCCCAGGTTTGTGGAGCTTTAAGCTTACCCAATGCTGGGCCTTTTCAAGACAAAGGACACAAAATTTGACAAATAAAATTAGAAACCAAAGTAAATATTAACTAGGAATGAGAAAAGCAGTGACATATTGTAAATTTTAAAAAGCTGACAAAAAGCTTGGTGCCCATAGCTCAGTGGTTAGGGCACCGACCACATACACTGAAGCAGGAGGGTTCAAACCTGCCCTGGGGCCTGGTAAACAACAATGACAACTACAACAAAAAAATAGCAGGGTGTTGTGGTGGGCGCCTGTAGTCCCAGCTACTTGGGAGGCTGAGGCAAGAGAATCGCTTAAGCCCAAGAGTTTAATGTTGGGGTGAGCTGTTGCACCATGGCACTCTACCCAGGGCAACATAGGGAGACTCTGTCTCTTAGAATATAAGATAAAATAAAGTTAATCTAATCAATCCACCTAAACTACTCAAGATAGGCATCTTTAGGGTAGGAGCTAAATTTACAAAACAAGAACGGGAGACTGCAGGTAAAGGTAACTTAGGACCTAAACTAACCAGAACAGCTGTGTCTTGTTAGCCCATCAGTCAGACAGAATCTCTGGCTGATTCCATCTTATCATCTTATCCTCTGCTTTCAAGATCAGAGATGCCTTGAGCCGGGAAGTTCAAGGTCACAGTGAGCTATGATTCAGGAGACAGAGCAAGAAACTGTCTGGAAGAAGAAGAAGGAGGAGGGGGAGGGGGAGGGGGAGGAGGAAAGAGAAAAGCTGACAAATACCACAAACATCAAAAAATCCAGAAAAATATTTCTAAGTGCCTAAACCACTGCTATATT
Organism: Perodicticus potto; assembly: GCA_963574655.1. Taxonomy (NCBI): domain Eukaryota; kingdom Metazoa; phylum Chordata; class Mammalia; order Primates; family Lorisidae; genus Perodicticus; species Perodicticus potto. The sequence goes on from CAUYRH010108545.1 coordinate 55,372, forward strand.
TTCAGCTTTATATTTTTTAATTTCCTTTTCATTTGACAACACTTTCTAAAGTATTTTCTTGGATGAGAATGAATAATTTGGCATTTCCTCTAGCATGTTAACCTAAATCTGTTTTTTTATTATTGAAAGCTTAGAAAATTATTATTTGTTTCACAATCATTATTGTGAATAACATGCCAATTTTTAGTGCTGTTAATTTGGGGGAAGACTATCAAGAGTTTCCTATGGGAATCTAAGGTTTTAGTGCATTTCAAGTTTTCTTGGGCTGTGACTAACTTTATTTTTATTTATTTATTTATTTTATTTATTTATTTTGAGATTGAGTCCCACTATGTCGCCCTTGGTAGAGTGTTGTGGCATCACAGCTCACAGCAACCTCAAACTCTTGGGCTTAAGTGATTCTCTTGCCTCAGCCTCCCAAGTAGCTGAGACAACAGGCGCCCGCCACAATGCCCAGCTATTTTTCAGTTGCAGTTGTCATTGTTGTTTAGCAGGCTGGGGCCAGCCTCAGTGTATGTGGCTGGTGCCCTACTGACTGAGCTATAGGTGCCGAGCTGACTAACTTTAAATACTCCAATTGCTAAAGGTCATTGACCTTTTTATTGCTAAGTCCTTGTTATAAAGGTATATGATGAGATCATCTTTGTAGATGCCAATATTTTATGCTAAAACAACAAGGAATTTTTATAAGTTTCAATGTGTTTATATGGTTCATTCTTTATTGAGTGATTATCAAAAAAATCTAGGCATCTGGGCTCGGCACCTTTAGCACAGGGGTTATGATGCCAGCCATATACACAGAGGCTGGCCAGTTCGAATCCGGCCCAGGCCAGCTAAAACAACTATAACAACTGCAAGAAAAAATAGCCAGTCATTGTGGTGGGTGCCTGTAGTCCCAGCCACTTGGGAGGCCAAGACAAGAGAATTGCTAAAGCCCAAGAGTTTGAGGTTGCTGTGAGCTGTGACGCCATGGCACTCTACCAAGGGTGACATAGTAAGACTCTTCTCAAAAAAAAAAAAAAAAAAATCTAGGCATCCATTTAAAATTTATTTCTTTCCTTCAAAAAATTACTGGTTTGGGCTGGAACTAACAAAATATACTCAAGTTTATTTTTTGATGCTAGAATAACTTATATTGACTTCATATAGAAATATGTAAAAAAATAATTTTATTTCATGATGTTTGTATAATTCTATATGTTCTATTGTTAAATATATTCCAGAAGAAAACTTTCATTTTGA
>CAUYRH010108549.1:0-10500 GCA_963574655.1 Perodicticus potto
CATCACAGCTCACAGCAACCTCCAATTCCTGGGCTCAAGCTGGTCTCTTGCCTCCGCCTCCCAAGTAGCTGGGACTACAGGTGCCCGCCACAACGCCCGGCCATTTTTTGGTTGCAGCCGTCATTGTTGTTTGGTGGGCCCGGGCTGGATTCAAACCTGCCAGCTCAGGTGTACGTGGCTGGCACCTTAGCCCGTTGAGCCACAGGCGCTGAGCCATATTTGAGCTCCTTTAATGGAGATAACTGTAGTTAAGATTTATGGTCTTGGAAGAAGACTTATCTTGATGATATCCAAATTTTCATATCAGATAAGGACTAGAACACAGACAAGTTAACTAGTTCTAAATGAAGAATGCAATAAATCATTTTATATATTAATTTTTAGATGTTTTCTAAGCTACTGATGCCACATTATGAAATATATCATGCCAAATATGAGGACCTAAAGTTACATGATTTTTAAAAAATCACATGGTTTGGTGAAAATGATTCAGATACGTAAGAGAGGAAAGAAGATTATTCTAACTGGTCACAATAATATATCGATAGAACAGATTACAAAGAAAATCAGCAACTTTAAATGAATAAAAACCAAAGGAAAACATAATGATGAATTAAATGAGATTATCACACTTAGGGGGCAGAGGAGGTTAAGAGGTGAAAAGCAAAAGTGAACTAAAAACATTAACAGAATTTATTTGTGTAGGCATATTGAGCAGTATATGTTTATAATTTCATCTTTAATACATAAAATACTTCATTTCATACATTTTAATTAACTACTATGGATTTAGGTTTTAAAAGCATTAAAATGTACTATGTTTTTTTTTTATGTTTTAGTACACCTCAAGCTGGCTTAAAATACAATTCGGTTATAGCAATTCAACTGCGTAAGTAACAAGGCACAATCCAAGCTGAGTTAGATTTTTTTTTTTTATTTAATTTTTTTTCTTTTTAGAGACAGAGTCTCACTTTGTTGCCCTTGGTAGAGTGCTATGCGTCATAGCTCATAGCAACCTCAAACTTCTGGCCTCAAGCAATTCTCTTGCCTCAGTTTTTCACTTTTAGTAGAGACGGAGTCTCACTGTTGCTCAGGCTCGTCTCAAACTCACGAGCTCAAGTGATCCTGTCTCAGTACTTAGTTTAATTTTATATTAAATGAGTAGATCTGCTGCTAAAAATACATACACATTTTAAGGTTGTCATTTTACTTGCTGCTAAGTGATAAAACTTAAATAGCTATGTTCCAAAATGCTCCTGAGGGCAGCACCTGTGGCTCAGCAAGTAGGGCACTGGCCCCATATGCCGAAGGTGGCGGGTCCAAAATGCTCCTGAAACATCAACTAGCCATTTATTTTTAATCCTCTTCTTTGAACTCCTGAAAATGTCAAAATGCTTTCAGATACTAATTCTAGTGCAAAGAAACTATTTAATGTGTATTTAACTAAGGCAAAACATAAGTCTCTGGTATTAGCAATGACATATGCCCAAGAGAAAGTACCTTTCACTAGAGATTTCCTTTACCAGATATTCCCAAATGAATACCATAATAAACATTTAGAGAAGTCATTAAGTATGACTAATGGAATTACAAGAAAAAGAAACCCACGAGCCTAGCAGCTTTCATGGGTATCGTGACAAAGAAGAAAGTAGTACTAAAGCAAATGCAGAAAATATATTGAAATAATACAAAGTTCAGAGTTGCAACAAGTTAAAATAAACCCCACCAAATTTTTTTCAAAAGATTAAAAAAAAAAAACCCACAAATACACATCTCCAATATGAAATGAATGTTAACTTGGCAAAGCACATCTACATATAAAACTATTTCTTTATTACATTTACAAAACAATGCAATTCTTCCTTAGCTTCTATATAAAAATACAGGGCATACCACCAAATAAAAGCAATTAAGTCAGTTCTCAAGTTCAAATTATTTTAACTCTGAAAATGTTAAATACAGTTAGGATGGTTTTAATATAGTTCTTTAACAAAAGATGTTACGCAACAGTACACTGGCCAGATGTAGCAACACACACCAGTAATCCCACCACTTTGGGAAGCCAAGGTGGGAGCTGCTTGAGCCCAGGAGTTTGAGATAAGTTTGGGAAACATAGCAAGACCCACATCTCTCCAAATATAAAAAAATTAGTTGGATGTGGTGGCATGGGCCTATAATCCCAGTTACTTGAGAGGCTGAGACAGCAGAATCGCTTGAACCCAGGAGTTTGAGGTTACACTCAACTATGATGGTGCCACTGCACTCCAGCCTGGGCAACAGAATAAGACCCCTTTTGTCTTAAAAAAACAAAAGCATTAACAAAACCAGTATATCATATCAAATATTTAACATAAACACCATAAACTCATTTTTCTGCTCCTAAAATGAAAACAAGAAACAGGTGTTGCATTCTAAGATAAATAAATACACAAACTCCATTTTCAAAATAACTTTTCCTGATAACAAAATTAGTCCCTATTCATTATTATCTATTATAGAAAAATGGGAAGATACTAGGAAGCACACACACTCACACATACACACACACCCCCCCCAACAACCTCACAACCCAAAAGGAATCTTTGTTCAATGCCTATTCTTTTTTCCAAGAACTGTATGTGACTTGTATGTGTTTTGTAATTTCATTTTTCATTTAGTACTATATTGCAAACTTTATGCAAGTCATTAGTGTTTTATGACATAATTTTATTTTATTTTACTTTATTATTATTTTTTTTTGAGACAGAGCCTCAAGCTGTCACCCTGGATAGAGTGCCGTGGCATCACAGCTCACAGCAACCTCCAATTCCTGGGCTCAAGCGAGTCTCTTGCCTCTGCCTCCCAAGTAGCTGGGACTACAGGTGCCCGCCATAACGCCCAGCCATTTTTTTCTTTTTGGTTGCAGCCGTCATTGTTGTTTGGCAGGCCCAGGCTGGATTTGAACCCACCAGCTCAGGTGTACATGGATGGCGCCTTAGCCGCTTGAGCCACAGGCGCCAAGCCTAATTTTTCTATTTTTAATAGAGACGTCATCTCACTCTTGCTCAGGCTGGTCTGGAACTCCTGAGCTCAGGCAGTCCACCTGCCTTGGCCTCCCAGAGTACTAGGATTACAGGTGTGAGCCACTACACCCAACCTATTCTGTTTTTCAGTCTCCCTACAATCTCTATGAGACAGCAGCCATTATATCAATTTTATAGGGGAGGAACCTAGAGGTTCAGAGAAGGGAAGTGACTTTGAGAAGGGCAGCCACCTAGGATAGGACTAGGGGTCATTATGGCAAGTGGGTGGGGGACTGATCCTGTTCCCACCATTCCCAGGGGCCCCTCCAGTGACAGTGCAGGCTGCCACACTGGCCCACGGTTCTGGTCGCCCCGTAAGCCTCTACCTGGCCCGTTCCAAGAGCATCAGCAGCAGCAACCCTGACCTGGCTGTGGCCCCTGGCTCTGTGGATGATGAGGTTTCCCGTATCCTGGCCAGCAAGGTAGGGTGAGAGGGGCCCTGTAATCTCCAGCCATGGCTGCCAAGTGGGTGGGTAAAGAATCTCACTGCTGATGGAAGACGGGGAACAACAGTGCCCACAACTCGGATGAAGGCTTAACTCTGGGCAGGGGGGCCGGGCTGTTGTCGTTACAGGTTGGGGGCTTTGAGTCCTGCTCTGGGCTCTGCACTCCATGAGCAAGGATGGTTGGCAGAGCTTGATCGGGTGAATGAAGAGCAGTCTATAATACATGTATACGCGCATGCACTTACACATGTACATGGCATGTAGACCCATGCACACGCATCTTCCCATGCACACACATAGGTATGTATACCCCGTGCACATATGTACACAGGTATGTATACACAATGTGCAAGCATGAGTGTGTATACACAGTGCACCCGATACACCTATGTACATGTGCACATTTTCCTGTGAAGGGTGTGGGTGCTCATGTGGTCAACATGTATGGTCTAGGGCAGCGTCCGTGCTTGGTGATTCATGCTGCTTTCCCCACCCTACGCTGGGGACACTACCACTTATCTGTGTATCTCCAGGGCATCGATCGCTCACACTCCTGGGTGAATTCTGCTTATGCTCCAGGAGGCAGCAAGGCTGTGCTGCGGCGGGCACCCCCTTATTGCGGGGCCGAGCCCAGACAGGTGCCCTCCCTACCTGCCCCTGCACATTTGTGGCACCCACCTCAGCATGAGCTCCTCCCACCTTCCTGGCTGCATCCTACTAACCTCGGGTTGCTCTCTTGCCTTTGGGGCTGTGGAGTTTGTGTTATAGGCATCACTGGGTTATCTTAACTAGCCTTTTGCTGCCCTATAGCCCACAGGCCCAGAAAGAGGCAGAAGGCTCAGGTGGTATGCAAATATATTCACATTATATGTAAATCACCCACCCATAACCTCACTCCCTTGCATGGCTTGTTCCCCTCCCTTTAATCCACCTCTGTTCAGGGGACTCCTAACCGTCCACTGAAATGGCGTCAAGGGGATGGAACTGAATCTCTGGGCTTCCCTATCCTGTCTCAGACTAAGAGTATCCCTTACCCTCCTCCCAAGTTCCTTGTGTGTGGAAGGGCTTTGCCTCCACCCAGATTGGGGTTCAAGTCTTAGCTCTGCCATGGGCACACCCAAGCAATTGGCTGTATCTCCCTAAGCCTCAGTTTCTTCATGTGTAAAATGAAGATACTGCTCCAAATTTTCAGATATAGTAAGGACCTGAAGTAAATTCCTCAGCACAGTGGTCCTAATCCTTGGCTTGTGTTAGGGCTTGGGGTATCATGGGCAGGATTTTGTAAGGAAGAATAGATCCTTGGCCCAGCCTTCTTTGAACTCCAGTTATTCAGGAAAATAGATATGGATCCAACATATGTACACATGTGTAATCACATGGTTTGAAAATGTCTGAAGGGAAGTGGGTAGCAGTGGAGTGCCAGCTTCTCTCTGAATGAACTGGGGGTTCTCTGCTGGAAGGTGGCATTTTTACTGGGACCTGAAGGGTCAGATGACGCCATCCAGGGAAGGGAAAGCCATGTGCAAATGTTGGTACTAAGCTTAGAGGACCACAGGCACCAAGGGCAGGCCACCAAGGCTTGCTTGTCTGCACATATGGCCCCAGGGCCTGTTCCAGCCCATCACCAAGGCCACCTGTACCCCATAATGAGCCCAGGGGACTGTTAGCAGCACAGACAGAGGACCTTTCAGTATGTATCTCCCCAGGTTGTTCGGTATCTGGAAGTGTGGGTTCATGGAACCTACCCACCCCTGCACCAAGCACTGTTTTTTTTTTTTTGTTTGTTTGTTTTTGAGACAGAGCCTCCCTATGTTGCCCTCAGTAGAGTACTGTGGCGTGACAGCTCACAGCAACCTCAAACCCTTGGGCTTAAGCGATTCTCTTCCCTCAGCCTCCCAAGTAGCTGGGACTACAGGCACCCGCCACAACGCCCGGCTATTTTTTTTTTTTTTTTTTTTTTTGGTTGCAGCCATCATTGTTTGGCCGGGCCCGGGCTAGTTTCGAACCCACCAGCTCAGGTGTTTGTGGCCGGCTCCAAGCATGCACCAACCAAGTACTTTTAACAGGGCTCTCCTCAGTTTCTCATTCCCTGAGAGTTCAGCTGTGCCATGAAGAGCAAGTCAGAGGTTAGGAGGTGACAGCTTGGTTAGAGACTGGCATTCCAGGCAGGAGGTGGCACGGAGGCTGGGCCTTTATCATGGATGGCTCACCTTGGTGCGTGCCAAGGATCCAGGGAGATCTAGAGGGGTCAGGAGTGTCAAGGCAGGACCTGGGGGTTGGGCCAGCTGCAGCATCATAGCTCTTCTCCCTGCCAGTCACCTCACCTCCCAACCAGCAAAGGAGCAGGCGAGGGTAGAGCATGAGTCACCTCCCTTACCCTCGTCACAGACAGAGACACTGAGGCGTGGTGAGGCCCCCCAGCCAGGCCCAGAAGCTGGAGCTCTCTCAGCTGCTTCATCTCATTACTGTGTCGCCACCTCTGTCCTTTCTTCCTGCCTCCTTCCTGTTCTCTGTTTCAACCCACCCCGTCTGCGCGCTGCCCACACACACTCGTGCCCTCTTGCCATCTGCACTGATTTTATCTCCTGTACCTTCACCCCACATCCCTCTCACCCATAAAAATCCTTTGTTCCAGCTCCATCCATGCTCCCATCTGTGGTGGTCCCACCACTTTGTCACTTCCTCTGTTTCTTTATTGTCACCCTCACCTGCTCTGTCACATTCTTCTCCACCCCTACACTTTGATCAGGACTTAGTGGCTGTCTCTGGCTGCTCTCCTATTGGTCCTGCCCCCCCCCGCCCTGTCCACTTCCATAGAAGCCTGGCCATGCCGACCAGTCCTCATCCATGTGGAAGCATCTCTTTATATTTGACTGACCCATTTCTCTTCCTCCATCCATGTCCCCACGGACACATCTTTCCTCTGTCCATGTCACCACTATCTCACCCGCACTAACCCTCTCCTCGCCATCACATCCCATCATAGGCCACCGACCGCATCTCTGGCCGAGCCTCCTCCTACCTCGAGGGCTCCTCTTCAGCCCTGCGGGCCACCCAGCCAAGACCCACTATGCAGAAGGTAGTGGGGAGGAGGGGGTGGGTGCCTCAGTTTCTGTCCCAGGCCCTAACAAAGAGGCTGAGACATCTTCCTCCCCCAGCCCAGAGCTCAACACAGTCCAAGAGCCCAGGGAAGGGGCGCGTTGACTCTTCCTGCCCCCTTTTCTCTTGCATGGCCCCCTGCTGTGCTAATGCCCCTCCAGATGAAGGGCTCGGGAGGGTGTGGCACCTGGCTCCCTGTGATCTCTGCCTCTGCCCCCAGCTGCTGCATGAGGAGCTGGCGCTGCAGTGGGTGGTCAGCAGCAGTGCTGTGCGAGAGGCTGTACTCCAGCACGCCTGGTTCTTCTTCCAGCTCATGGTGAGACCCCCCCCCCCTTCTCCTTCCTGCCCGGCAGCAAGGGACCCCCAGGGGAGACCTTTCCTCTTCAGGGAGAAAAGTCCCTTGAGATTGTCCCTGATACCTCTGAGAAATGGGATCAAGAAACCCCTACATAGGGTGGCACCTTTGGCTCATTGAGTAGGGCGCCGGCCCCATATACCCGAAGGTGGCGGGTTCAAACTCAGCCTCGGCCGAACTGCAAAACAGAAAAATAGCTGGGCAGGCTCGGCGCCTGTGGCTCAATGGGCTAAGGCTCCAGCCATGTATACCTGAGCTGGTGGGTTTGAATCCAGCCTGGGCCCGACAAACAACAATCACGGCTACAAACAAAAAATGGCCGGGTGTTGTGGCAGGCGCCTATAGTCCCAGCTACTTGGGAAGCGGAGGCCAGAGACTCACTTGAGCCCAGGAATTGGAGATTGCTGTGAGCTGTGATACCACAGCACTCTACCCAGGGTGACAGCTCGAGGCTCTGTCTCAAAAAATAAAATAAAATAAAATAAAATAAAATAAAATAAATAAATAAAAAGAAAAATAGCTGGGCATTGTGGTGGGCGCCTGTAGTCATACTCCCAAGCTACTCCGGAGCTGTAGTCATCCTCCCAGCTACTTAGGAGGCTGAGGCAAGAGAATCGCCTAAGCCCAGGAGTTGGAGGTTGCTGTGAGCTGTGTGACATCATGGCACTCTATGGAGGGCGATAAAGTGAAACTCTGTCTCTACAAAAAAAAAAAAAAAAAATGAACCCCCCACGTAGAGAAATGAGAAGTACCTAAGAGGGTATCTCCCTGGAGAGATTGTTCCTGAAATCCCCCCTTCACAGAGAGAGGATGTTCCCTTCCCATGAAACTGTTAATGACCAGAGACCACTGCCCAGAGAGATACCTACTTTGAGAGATGACCCCATCTGATTAGGCATGAGACCCCCCCCCAAAAAAAAAAAAAAACTCTTCAAGAAATGGCTTTGAGGGCAGCACCTGTTGCTCAGTGAGTAGAGCGCCGGCCCCATATACCGAGGGTGGCGGGTCGAACCCGGCCCCAGTCAAACTGCAACAACAAAAATTGGCGGGCGCCTGTGGTCCCAGCTACTTGAGAGGCTGAGGCAAGAGAATCAGACCTAAGCCCAAGAGCTGGTGGTTGCTGTGAGCTGTGATGCCATGCATTCTACCGAGGGCGACAAAGAGAGACTCCGTCTCTTAAAAAAAAAAAAAAAAAAAAAATGACTTTTATTATTTTTAGAGACAGAGTCTCACTTTATCGCCCTCGGTAGAGTGCGGTGGGGTCACACAACTCACAGCAACCTCCAACTCCTGGGCTTAGGCGATTCTCTTGCCTCAGCCTCCCAAGTAGCTGGGGCTACAGGCACCCACCACAATGCCTGGCTATTTTCCTGTTTTGCAGTTTAGCCGAGGCCGGGTTTGAACCCGCCACCTTCGGTCTATGGGGCCGGCGCCCTACTCGATGAGCCACAGGCGCCGCCCTAGAAGTGGCTTTGAAGTGCCCTTTCCTGGAACTGGCTGGCCACGTCCCCTAGGGCTCTTGGATGGGCTTTCAAGCCCCATACTCTGTCCCACCCACAGACCTGCTTAAGCCCTTCCCACAACACGCCCCCTTAGCCCTCCAACTCCCCACACTCTGCCTAAGACGCGTGCAGGCTCCGCCCATAGCCTTCAAGCCCCGCCCATATGACCTTAGGGCCTACCCTCCCTTTAGTCTACCCCTACAAGGCTCAAGTTAATCTTTCTAAAGCTCCGCCTTCCATCAAGCCGTCTGCACCCACAGCCCCTGAAGGCCCCAACCTTAGCCCTCTCGCCCCACCCACAGGTGAAGAGTATGGCGCTGCACCTGCTTCTGGGCCAGAGGCTGGACACACCCCGCAAGCTGCGCTTCCCTGGGCGCTTCCTGGATGACATTGCATCCTTGGTGGGCTCTGTGGGCCTAGAGGTTACCACCCGTGTCCACAAGGTGAGAGATGTAGAGACTCAATGTGGGGAGTGGCCTGAGGGAGGACATAGAGCCAGCCAATCAGGGGTGACACTCCTGCATGAGAAACCAGAAATCCAGTTTGCTGGATGGGTCTGTTCATTCATCGTCTGTTTCCTTTTTTTTTTTTTCTTCTTTTCTTTTCATCATCTGTTTCTTAAGCTCCTATAGTGTGTACAGCCCCGAGTTGGGTGTAGCCTACAGTGTGTATAGCCCTGAGCTGAGCTTAACATAGCAGTAAACAAAACAGACCCACACCCTTGCTCTCCTGGAGCTGACTTCTGGGATATTGATGTCCTGAGAACCTGACAATTGTTCAGGCCCTAGAACACCAATTCCAATACCCCCAAGGGTAGGCAGGCAACAAGCAATAATGATCATAGTAATAATACAGAGCTGTATTGACTACACAGTGTGTGTGTTTACATGGATTATATCATTAAATTCTCCCATTAACCCATGATGTTGGTATTAATGTATTCTCCATTTTATTTATTGGGAAATGGAGGCAAAAAATAACCGGGTAGCTTAACCTGGTACCAGTAAACTAGGAAGGGACAGAAAGAGGATTCAAATCCAAGCCCACCAGCTCCAGAGGTCATGTTCTCAATACCAACTTCAGTCAGGAAAGTGGGGCTTATGGTGGACCATAGAGCAAGAACAAGCCCATCTAACAGGGGCCCCACATCATTCAATCCAACCAACAGAAACCCTGCAGGAACGTAGTTCTGTTGTGGCCAGATTTTCTGCTTTTTAAAGATAAATGGGACTTCTGGATTTAATGAGAACCTTCCAGACTTTTGAAATGCTGTCCTGGCCCAAGCCAGCTCTTACACAATCCCATGAGACCTCTGAGCTGGTCTCAAAGGTCTTAACCTTCTCGCACTGGGCTGAGATTCCCAGGGGCTGACCAGATTGTGAGGAAACCACTTCCAGAAAGGGGAGCGGGGAAGAATAATGCCCCTGAGAAGCAGCATCAGTGGCCATCAGTGATAGGCCACAGTGGTTTCATTCATTCTCTTGACATTTATCAAGCATCAGTTGTATCAGGCTCTATGCACAAGGCTGACCCAGATGCTGCCCTGCTGTGGACTCTGAAGATAACTAATAAGACCACAGACTGCAAGGGAGCATGAGGGCAGACCCAGAACCAGCTGGGTTTCAGGACCTTTGCACTGACTGTTCCCTCTACCCTAAATGCCTTTCTCCCCTTGGTTCCTTATCCTTCCGGCTTCTCTGAAAACATCATCCCATTCTATTGTCTTCAAAGCAGATAGAAATATCTGGAATTCTTTTTCCTTTTTTTTTTTTTTTTGAGACAAGAGTCTTGGCTCAGCGCTGGTGGCTCAACAGGCTAAGGCACCAGCCACATACACCTGAGCTGGCGGGTTTGAATCCAGCCCGGGCCCACCACACAACAATGACGGCTGCCATCAAAAAATGGCCAGGCGTTGTGGCGGGCGCCTGTGGTCCCAGCTACTTGGGAGGCGGAGGCAGGAGACTCGCTTGAGCCCAGGAATTGGAGGTTGCTGTGAGCTGTGATGCCATAGCACTCTATCCAGGGTGACAGCTTGA
>CAUYRH010108550.1:0-48751 GCA_963574655.1 Perodicticus potto
CACATAGTAAATGAGAAAATATCATGAATGTTACATTAATCAGGTGGATAAAAATATCTCCGATTGTATGGGAAGCCCGCACACTGTACTCCAAGCCTGAATCATTGTACACAGTTATGACTCAATAAAAAATAATTAAAAACAAACAAACAAAAAAAACCAAAATGTTTCTGATTGTATATGAAGCATATTCTGCCCTATGATTGCTCCAATGTACACAATTATGATTTAATAAAATTATTAAAAATAAAATAAAATAAAATAAAATTTGTCCCAAAGAATCTGTGTGCCAGAACTTCTTTGGATTATCTTTTAACAGTCTCAATGATGCCAAATCTTCATCTATAAAAACTGGTGGATTTGATTCATATTTGTAATCTCAAGTCATTGAGAACTACCATCAGTGAATGAAAGAGAGAAGTGCATTACCTAGAATATGTGTAAAAGGGACCTCAATATATATACTCTGTGGAATGAATTGAACTGGTTCCATATATGGTGAAGCCAATGAAACTTAAAGGAATAAAAACTAGTTGAAGATATACATCTCCACATATTATCTGGGCCCCTGGGTGTACATACTCCTCATATTTTTATTTCTTTTTCTTTTTTTTGAGACAGAGTCTCACCCTGTCACCCTGGGTAAAGTGACGTGACATCACTATAGCTCACAGCAACCTGAAACTCTTGAACTCAAGTGATCCTCTTGCCTCGATTTTTCTATTTTTGGTAGAGATGGGGTCTCACTATTGCTCAGGTTGGTCTCGAACTTGTGAGTTCAAGCAATCCACCCACCTCGGCCTCCCAGAGTGCTAGGATTATTGGCATGAGTCACCATGCCCAGCCTGTTTCTACATTTAGTTATCAAATATTTCTGGCTTTTGGGGTATGCCTTTACCCTTTTCTCCACTGCCTTCCCCCATCGCTGAGCTTGCCTCACTCTCCACATCCAAGTTGTCTCAGCTCCTGCTTGACCTCTGGCTGCTCACTCTAGACTACTCATTGCCATTTCTCCTCTCCCTCTCTCTGACTGGTTCTGATCAATACTCCTACGAAGCTATAAAAGAATTATACAAGTGATAGTCCTGGACCCAAGTGACTTCTCCATTCACAAACTTCTCTAAGGGAAGTGGCCATAGGAATTCCAAATACATATTAGTCAAAGCCTTATGCTGCCCCGTCCAGGAGAGTTACAGATGTCCCATTCCAAAGACTAAGGTCGCCTTCCCAAATGATGCTTCTCTTAGGAGGACATAATACAGGGGTAAGGGAGAAATAGAGGAAGGAGAAATAGAAGGAGATAAAGAAGAGGTTAGGAGAAATAAGAGTTTTAAAAAATGAAGAAATGCATTCTAAGAAATCAATAAAGGCAGGAATATGAGCCGTATGAATGGTACCCTGTCCGGGGCAGAGGTGACCAGTTTACTGGATTCACTATGATACCACGAGGAGTGTAAATTATGTTCTAGCTCCGTATGATTCCTGGATGAGTGGCTGCTAAGAAGGTTTCCTATGTTTTCTTAAGTTTCCATTTCTCACGGTACCCTAAAAGGGTCATTTCTTTGTAACCTAAGAAGCTTATGTTTACAGAAATGGAACTAATTTCTGTTTATTTCCTAAGATAACTCTGACCTCAAGAGTATTATAAAACTCCATTGAGTAGCATCAGCGTCCATGCTGAGAGTGTCAATAATCGCAGGTTACATCCTCAAAGAACAACATCCACTTTGAACCTTTGATAAGCTTTATAAAAAAGAGTTTCATAATTTTATGGCCACTTCCACTGAATGTGTCACTTTATGGAGTAAAATAAAAGCAAAAGAATTAATTTACAATACTTCAAAGAGTGACAAGACACCCTGAATTCCATCGAGTTATCTGTACAGTAATTGTACATTAACGCTAATATTTATTTTCTAGGAAAGGCTCAGTGTTTCCACTATGATCAAACGACAACAGCAAATTTTTTAAAATATTTAAAAACAGTAACATCAGAACAATTTTGTAGATTTCTAATGCTTTGTATTCTGTTATAAAAAGAAACCAAGAAATAACAAGTATCAATTTTTTCATTTATATGTTTATTAAATAAGCATTTACTGTATGCTAAGAATTGAAGACAAGTTGGATAAGATACCTACTCTATACTGGTGAAATTCACTGTGAAGGAGAAAGACACCTGGGGGAACATGCCACCCAGCCTGGGCTGGGAGGAGGCAGGGATTAGGAGAGCCTTCCTGGAGAACAGACGGTGAGCCGTTTCCTGCCTTGTTGAGACAAGGCAACCCTCCTGGTTTGATCATTCACCTCCTAACCAGAACCTCCTAAACTGAAGAGAAGACACTGGGATAGTGAATCCGTTTCATTTTCAAAGAGTCCCTTTATTAAAACAGGAAATTCTTCTGGGAAGTTTTAATTGATAATTACCACTAGCAATTGATGAAAAAGAAAGGAAGGAATGGTTTCTTAGGAATTATTGTTTGGTCCAGCCCTGCATATGGTGTTGTAAGCATTTAGTTGGGCCAACTATTAACTGCAGGAAACATTCTGCCTGTTGATTATACGCCTGGGAAGGGAGAATCATGCATATTTCTTACACTCCACATTCTCACTGTGTTCCGGTTCCGGTATTTTTTTTTTTTTTTACCTGTGCTCTAGTCATTGCTTAATTTACCAAATTTCAAACCAGTCTTTTGGGAGATTTGCAGACTGATTGATTTCTAAAGCAATATGACAAAAATAACTTGAAATTTCAATAAGGATGAAAAAATTATTCTCTAACTGAATGAGCAAGTCAGTAGCCATGAGGGAATTTCTCACAAAACCACAATGAAGACCACTTCAGAAATAACTGGGAAAATTCTAAATTTTTATTGCACTAAAAGACAATTGGGAGAGAGGGCAAATCACTACTTAAAAAGCTTCACTAGTTTATCACAGTGACTTTCTTGGAATTTACCCTGAAGTTATTTGAATACAGCAGCACATTTAAATCTGTCTTCATTACCAGCATACAAAAAAAAAAAAAAAAAAAAAATGCAGAATGATTGCTTTATAGAAACCATTACTCCATATGCACAGACTAGGTGAATTTCCTCAGTGGGAACAACCTTTCCAGGCAGACCATGTCAGTAACAATACTAATGACTACAGAAGATGAACGGAGTGCTTAAGTTTCATGTCTACTTGATATGCATTCATTTTAGGTAAATTACAGATTGATCACATTTAATTATAGAACTACCACACGCATACAGTATTCTAAACCTTTGTCACTCATCCATCTGACTGTCTCCACAAAGGGAGCCTGGGGAGAATAAGTGAGGAAAGCAAATGCTTCCAAAGTGACCGACTTCATGCAATTGCATAGGAGCTGGGGTTAACATCTTTGATGATAAAGGACGATGGATTTGTCAGTTTGGCTATAAACACAAATAAGTGCTAAAATCCTCTGGATACCTAAAGTTTGCGCAATTTTATTTTTAATGATATAATTTTCTATAAAACATGTTTTATCGCCTCTATTTTACAAGTATGAGCACTAAAGCACATAGATACTACATATAAGTTGTTCACAAAAAGCTAATATGTGCAGCATCCAAGCTAAACTCAGGTCTGCCTTACTCCAAAGTTTGCATTCCCTTTCCATTCTGCCACGGCGTTTCACAGTAGGAGCCTCCAATGTTAAGAATTTAAAAAAAACACCAGTTGGCAATTAAATGAATTCCTGGGATGTACATTAGAATAAGTAAGATGCTATAGTGAAATGAACACAATGGTGAGATAAACCACACACACAGGCACTGAAGCAGGAGGTAATTTTTTTTCTTATAATGTTGTTAAAGGTTTTCCAGAAAGATCATTTAAAGTGGACATTAAGGATGCATGTTCAACCTCGTGTAATGACAAAAGGTATGATTTGGACAAAGCATTACATGAAATCCAAACCAGGCACTAGTATGTTCAGGGAATCACATAGACCAGCATGGTTCAGGTGTAGTTTTCTCTTTTACCTTCCTCGCCTCTAGATCAGCACACTCAATTCTTAACCTTTCCTAATAAGCCTAATTTTGGTATTAATATTAGAATTAATAAGCAGATATAATTTCAAAATAACAACTAGCTCAATGATAAAATTGTTCTAAGTGCTGATGTGCTAAAGAATTAAAGCAATGACTGTGACATGTCTTTTCTTTACTCCTTCTTTTTGAGTTTCCAAATCTTACTACCGAAAACTGTTTTTCTTATGATAAATTTTTCAAGGATCAAAAACAATGAAAAATTAACACTAATTTATTATAAACAGTTCAAGATTTAGATACTTGATGTATCATTTTTGGCTTTCTTATTCTAAGCAATTCTATCCCATAGGCTAAAATACCTCATACTGATGCCAACTTTATTTCTTGAGCATTTTTCCAGGATTGGGAACTCCCAGGGAAGTTTTCATTGAGAAACTCTAACAATTATGTGAAAACTCAGGCAAGAGTTTAATCAAGACTCCTGCTAGACTTTTGCAGCACCTTTCTAAATTTATAAATTTCTTTGTAGAATGCACTAAATCGCTGCTGACTTAAAATGCCCTTAGAACCCGAACAAGATATTTTACCTAACACTTTTCCTCCCAAAAAGGAGATTCTACTTTCAATAAGAAAGTATCTTTCTACTGAATGGTAGTCCAGATCTGGCTTAAAATTTCTGCTAAGTACACATCTTTAATCATTTGTTACGTAATCTGTTTACAATGCCTTACTCTACCATAATGCTGGTGAAACAGATGTAGCTTAGTTGTCTGTGGATATGTTCCTTGCCTCCTGCAAAATTCTTAAAACTGATTTTTATGATTAAGAGGTCTCTCTGCTGCTAACCCCAAGTCATTCAAACTTTCCTTTTTGAAATGAACATTTATTTCAGATAATACACGCTCTCTACAGGTAGCCTGTCCACTTTTCAAACATAATGATCCTGTCTTCTGTAGATATGAAATTTTCAAACAAAATATTGGCATAATGCAGGAGAAAATGCCATCCTTTTATTATGTTCAAAATTGATCTGACCCCTGAGCTAGCACTTTGGGGAACTGGGCTACATAATCATGTAGACCCTTTCAGGAAATGGCTTATTTATGGATTTTTTTTATATATATACAGAAGATTTCACACTTTGGGCTTTATACAATTGCACCTTCTCTTCCTCTCCAATGTGTTTCAAAGTAGAAAATCTATATATGGCAGGAGAGCTGAATTTCTACATCATCTAGAAATCTGTCATCTGGTATATTTTGGCTCTAATGATAATACATTAAGAATACATTTATTCCATATCTGCATCCAGACTTCTCCAGCAAAATTTTAATGGTTCTCATTCACTGAATAAAGTAATGCTAAAGATGGTTTCATACCCTGGTCATTGCTCAATGTTGGAAAAAAAAAATCTGACTTTTCAAAAGATGTTTTCATCCCCTGAGGAACTGGCATATTTTGTGCGTTTTTCCCCTACCACTTGGTTTCCATTTAGTAGCTTATCCCTATTCTATTAAAGTTTCAATAAATAAATCACACTAAGTACACAGTAAAAAACATGGTATGAATAATAAGCCCCCTTTTCGAATGAGTTTCTTCTTATTAATTTATTCCCTATTTTTAAAATGAAGGAAGAAATGGGGTGAATCTGTACATGCACATAAAACAACAGAAAGTAGTCCAATTAAATCTGCTGATCTTTGTTCCAGTTCTTTTTAAATGACTATGGTTTAAATAAAACCTATTTCCTTAGGCTAACAAACAGTCTATAATCCATTAAGCCTTTAAGAACAAATCTAAGGCTCCTTAAATTAGTGCTCAGGGAAGAGAGAATCAAGTAATGGATTTTGAAGAATTATGAAGGTGATTAAAAAAGACCAAAGGATCAAACTCCCATCACCATGATTCCTAGAACAGAGCCTGCCAAATGGGCATTTGGGAAGTTTCTATATCATTGAATCCTGAATACACATATGAAAGAACAGATAGCAGGGAAGAAGACAAGAAACAACACTAATTTAGAAAGGAGGTGGAATCGAGAAATAGAAAAAAAATAAGAGTGGGTTTTTTTAAAGAATGAATGACTTTAATGGATATTTGAGAGACCAGGAAAGCTAATGATACAACCAAAAAGAACTGTTGGTTTCAAAGTTTTAAAATGTCATTTTAACTTTTAAAACTGGAGTAAGAAATTGGTTAAGACCATTCTGATCTTAGCGATGCCAGAAATATCTTAGTTATAAATAACTGTTTGAGTTATACTTATTCTCATATGGCTGAAAATTGCAAAAGTACTTTTCTCTCATGTACTCAAGCATACTATGAAAAAATAGACACTACTGTCCACCAACTCTGGGTGGGAAAGCCATCTTTGTACTGCCTCCAAGTGTGTTTATTTGTGGGAGAGACCGGAAACGATACCTTTGATAAGCCTTCCCCTCTGCTCCCTTGAACAGGCAGAACTTTCATTTCTCTAATCATTAATTTCAGCTGTACAAATGGACACCCAATACAAAGAAGGCCTTTCCTAGTCTCCTTTGCATCTAAGTGTAGCCATGGGACTAAGTTCTGGCCAATGGAACGTGAGCAGAGCAATGAGGTCAACTTCTAAGTCATGCCCTTTTAAGGGGAATTCGGCCTTTTCTCCTTTCCTATGGGAATAGCCACCTGGGACTAAGCAGATGAGGACACCTCATAGGATTAGTGAACAAGCTACAAAAGGATCCAGACCTCCTGAAAATTCCATGGGGAAGACCAAGCTCAGTTACTCAGATCACATTACTCAAACTCCTTCACGAAAGCTAAGAGGTAAATTTCAATTTGGTTTAAATTATTTTAAATGTCAGCCTCTTTCACATGCAGCAGAACCTATGTAGTAATAGCAAACACACTAAGCATGTGCCAACCAGTATTCTGAGTGCTTTTATTATTAACTCATTAATATTAACTCATTAATCAATACAATAATTTAAAACATACCATTATTTGTATTTACAGATGCAGAATTCAGGGAATGAGTGGTCAAGGGGTTGATCTAAGGGTTGAATCCAGGCAATCTGGCTATAGAGTCCATACAGTTAGGGATATTATTTTGCACAATGCCATGCATTAAACAAATATTAAATAAGCATTTGCTTAATACATTAACAGGTAATTCACTTGTCTAAAATTGATTAATTGTGCTTATAAGTCTAATCAAGAACAGATCTGTTAATGTAATCACCTATTTTCCTCTTCTGCAAGGGAATGTGCACAGGGCTCTGCCAGATTCTCTGCACCTTGTAACCTTTTACATACCCTGTCCTTAGCATATTCGTTATTGCCGAATAAAGACTTCCTCCAGAAATGTGGTACCAGAGAATTGAAAAAGGACATAGATATAGAGAGAATCAAGATGAACCATGCACACTGCCTATTTGGTATTTTGTTATAGCACTGTGTCTATTAGTGCTAAGGACCAAATGTTTATTGATAAGGGAAGAGTTATAAAAATTCTCCCCTTCAAATAATTAAAAATCCAGCCTTCTCCAAATACAAGATCTGTGAATTTTTCCCTTGATACGTTAGGCCTCTTGATTATGATGGGTCCCTGCAAATCATGTTTTAAAGGGGAATGTAAAAAAGAGAATACAGATAAACACAAAACGATTCTTCATTTTTTTTCTTAAGGACCAGAAGTCACCGGGGCTTAGTAAAGACATTCAGCAAATAAATTTAAAAGGGAAAAATATAATAAACTTAATTTTGCAATAAAATAAACGTGTTTCTGCATTTCTATGACGAAAGTTAAGAACCATCTCTTTAGGATTTTTTTTTTTTTTACTTTCAATCCCCAAGTCTTAAGGAATGAATCCATAAAGATTCTTTTTGCAGATCTTTAGTCTTCCAATTTTTCAATAATAAAGAGTCATTTTGCTTTAGATAACGTTCAAGTTTCAGCAATGAACCATGAGCCATAGGGCTTTTTGTACTTTTGAAATAACGACAAATTGAACCAATGATGGGAGCAAATGATTAACTGCACATTCAAGACACAGTATTGTCAGTTACCATTATTGACAGTTACAGATTACGAAGTCCACTAAGAGAAAAGTAAAGAACGAGTGCACTGACAATTAATTACAGTACTAGGCCAGTCCTATTAAGGTAACTTCTATCCTCCATTTCCCAATTTAAAAAGTGCTTTGAAGTTGTGATTAGTTAACTTAGAAGCTGTACTAACATTAAGTTCTTATATAAACATGATATGTCTTAATAAACATACTCCTAAATTAAAATAACCCTTTCTGCACACATGAGCACCAAGCACATGGCTGAAAATAGTCTTTCATTATGCCAGTTTCAAAAAGAACACTCCTGTTCATTGAAGTGTTAGTTTGTAAGATGTTAAGAAGTATTCCAACACTGTATTTTTAATTGAATTTTAAAGGGATGAGATAGAAATAGCAGTTTAGAATATTTTTGTCAATTTGAGAAATAAATTTGCATTCAGTTATTTGCTATAATCTGCCAAACCATGCATCCATTCATCCATTAATACATACACAGATATTCCATTATTTAAGAACGAGAGAAGAAGTTTTATGGAACTAGAGTCCAAAAGAGGAGCTTCTAGATTCAGTTTGTCTAGAACACCACCTCTGGGTAAAAAGAAAATATGGAAGTTTACTTCTCTAAATGGATCTCCTTGTTTGGATCTCACTGAAATAAGAAAAAGAGTCCATATTTTTTTATTCTAATATATACTACCCCATAGCATGTCAAATTTGTTCATAGCCATAAACAATATTAATTTGTAGTCTCTAGGTTCACTCTGCATTTAAATTTTCACATATCTAGGCATGAATCACACACACACACACACACACATATATATAGCATAGCATATAATTCTTGGAAGAAAGAATGTTACTTAGAATGATGAGTTTCTGACAGAACTATGAGTATGGCTATGTATTCTCTCAATATCAAGACAGTTTGGCTGGCATGAATGGACAAATTAATTGAAGCTCATGAAAGTTTTAATAACCATATTTCAGAGTGGCCACATCTCTCTTCTTCAGCCTTCTATTCTTCATAGCCACATGAAGTCATTAGCATGCATTAATCAGGACATGTCTATCAAACATGTCTCCATACTTCCATTGCTGGTTATCTCTCTGAACAGCAGCACTTTGAAATCAAGCCCAAAATGCTCTCTCTTTTGTAATTATTCTCTGTAAACCTCTCGTAAGTATAAACAATGAAGCTTTTGATAAGCTGACTATGCCACAAAAAATGTGTATCAAGTTAAAGTTTACTGATTTAAGCTAAAAGACATGGTAATTTTTGTTGTTAAAATTCACAAAACCAGAGATTACTAACCTCTAGATTCCTTTCATATAATACAATTTAGGTAAAAGTATTTCCATTTCAGTTTCTTTCAGATTACTAACTAGATTCCTTTCATATAATACAATTTAGGTAAAAGTATTTCCATTTCAGTTTCTTTACTTACTATCTTGTGAAATATACTAGTCTAGTGGATTCAGTATAATTATGAACTAGAACTTTTTGACCTCTCTATATTTGCAGAATGTGATGTAACCAGGTATACCTCAGCAGCCTTCTATTGCAAATTCATTAAAAATTATAATCTAGAAAGCTTTGTCTTATACTGGTTCAGCTAAAATAGCATTTTATAGATCATACCAGTACAGTATACATGCATAACTTATCCCAATTAGCTGAAAGTCCTGATATACAACATTATAGCATAGACCTATTAAGATGCGGCAGAAAAGAGACAGCATATCAAGAAGGCCAGTTACATTTATCTCAATTTCGCAAACTAAAGATATGTTCTTCTGTTTATGAATTCTGAACAGAATGCTTTTTTCTAACCTGGCACACTGAAATAACTTGTCAACTAACCCCTACAGAGACAAACCCAAAAGGTACCCAGATCTGTGCACATTACATTTTCAACAGAATACAATAGGGATCAAGGACAATGTGGTTCATTAAATAAATGAAAGAGGCTGAAACGGCTGAAGATTTTCTGGGCTCCTTGGAGAATTAAACACCTTTGATTACTGAGAGCTGAGAATATTCCAAAGATCAAGGAAAACTGATAGTAGTAGCAAGATCTATAGGTGACATGCAGGACTTATTTTTCTGTATGCAATGAGTCAAAACTCCCCAGGAACCAACTGAAGCCATTTTCAGCAGGGCTGTTCAGGGATTTCTTCACTCTTTGTAGCTGGGTAAGATACAAACAAAAGTACACCTCCTTTCAACTTATACCCCAGAGGAAAGCAATTTCACAGAGCTGTAGAAGACAATTGTATTAATTAAAGACTCTGCTTTGGATCTCTAAATTTCCTTCTTCTTATTATCAGTGTGTTCTGTGCTAAAGAATGGTTCTAAACCAGCTTTATGAAAATGACGTGATTTTCATAGTGTTCAATACCAAATACATATTCATCCTCCATTCATATAAAGGTAGTCATTTGTTCCATTGTATTTAGAGTTTAACTTGGTTAAATTAAATTGTATCCACTTTGCCGCAAAACAAAACAAATAAATATCTTGAAATGTGATATTAGAGATGCAAGAGTTATTTTGGTTTGTTTGTATGTTTGTTTGTTTGTTTGTTTGCTTTTGAGAAGTGCGGTCTCGCTTTCTTGCCCAGGTCGGCCTTGAACTCCTGGGCTCAAATGATTCCCCTGCACAACTGACAGGACAAGTGCACACCTCCCTGATTAGCTTAATTAAAAAAAGAAATGATTTACACAGCTACCAACTTTTATTTAAATAATATTATTCCTGCAAGGTTTAACTAAAAAACTAAATTGAAGCAGATATAACAGGCAAAACTTTTAAAACTCAATGCACAAATTTTTACTAGATATCCAGGGCCCTAAAAATCAAATAGCCATGGAATTTTCTAAATTTATTTTTAATCTGTCCGCATAATTCCAATGATAATAACCTATGGCCATCCTGTATAATAACTAGATTTAAAAATAAACAATATTATCAACAAATACCAGAGACAAGAAAAATCTTAATTGTCAATTTGAAATTCAAGTTACAGTTTCAGGGCAATGAATTCAAAATACTTTATATTTTAAATTAAGTCGTTAAGCAATTAATTTTAAATAACCAAACACCCAAATCTCCTTTGTTACTTGATAGTTCATATCAAATGGCAAGCTCATTGCTAATAAGCATAGACAATTTTATGAAAAAAATCTACTTGTGGCTTGATTTTTTTTTTCTTATTATTATCAAAGTCCATGCTTTGCAGACTCCAAATTGCTTTCTTATAAGAAACAAGACAAAGAGATTTCTCTAGATTGGATACTTTTGCCTTTAGGAGCTCTCAAGAAAGTTAAAAAAAGAATCTACCCAATTTACTGACTTTTAGAAAATAACTTTTTTCTTCTTTCATGAGCAAATTACTCCTACTTTGATTTTTCTTGGCTGAATTGGCCTACACCTGTTGCCTCATGGTTTTGTTATTTAAAATTAGACAGGTGAAAATCACTGGCAACCTCAAACTGGCATGATGATTAAAGGATGGCAAGTACTTTAAAATCCAACCTAATACCAACAAAGAAGAAGCCTTCAGACTTCTGTTTTACAAGATAATTAAATTCATCACTGAATAACTAGATTAATCCATTGGGACTTAATAGAACTGAAAATGGGACAACCTAAGAAAATTACTTAGTGCAAAATAAGTGCCAACCGTCAGTGAATTCATTGAGTAGTCTAGGGCTTCTCTTTAAGTCACAATGGTATGGACTTTTACTAATAAAACAGATGACATCTGACTCATTAAAACAATATTTATAATGATTAATTCAGAATGGAAGCAGCTGTAACCCCTAAGAAAACAACCATACCTTGAAATCCAGTCTGAAGCTAGTGCTCAGGTGTGTATTCTGAGCCTTTTGTCTTTAGACTTGGCAAACACTCAGTTAAAAAATAATTTTGTCATTCAGAGAAGAAGCTATTTTATGGATAAAAGGTTATGAATTTCACGGCTGACTTGAGAATCCACTCAAGCCAACAATATTGGTTTCTACTTTGCAAGTGGTATTTGTTCCATCAATGCAGATTTCTCAGTAAATACTTTTTCCTTTCAAAGGCCAAGTCAAATTTCAAAGAAATATTTGAAATTACATTATATTTACATTTACATTTTTTAATACAAATGAAGTCACTGATTATATTAGCTCCAATTCAGATCTGATGCATTCTTTGAGCCCCTCCTCCTACACTTGATCTAAAATGGAAACAGACTTGGTTTCAAACTTTTAATACTGGCATTTCTGAGCAAAATCAATATGTAGAAGGATCGGCTTAGATAAAGGGCTAATGTGGGGTTTTAAATTGTTATATGTTTGGTCATGTATCTTTTTAATAAATAGTTCTTCAGTTTCCTGTATAACAAACAAACAATAATGCTGATGCCATATGTTAGAAAACATATGCATAAAAATTTGAGGTACTATCTGCCCTAATATGCACATTTCTTTTCTTTTTATTTAGTTTCTGATTTATCATGCCTATATTTCAAAAGCTTAAGGATCTGTCCAATGATGAAGAATCAAAAAGCAACTTAACTTTTTGACTGGGGGTGGGGAATCTTCTAATTGTGAAGATCTTTAATGCCTAAAGAACAGCTGAATTAGTACCTAATTGGAAAAGTCCATTCGATAATAACTCTTGGTTTTACTCTTGGGGATCTAAGTAGAATATAGAAAGGCTGCAAATGAAATGGTAATAGATTTATTTGCTCATTCTGATATTTGTAAAACTCGGAGGCATTGCCTCAGACTGTAACTTTAATGTAGTTTGTGGGGAAAGCAATCTTTCCTTGTGTGCAGTAAATCCCCACCTGTAATAAATTCTTTGCACGTACAAATTTTGGCTTGGTTTCCTACAGCAGTTTCTACATTGGACACACTTCCAGTTACACACAAATTCAGGCCAGAATGTCGCCCAGAAAAGGAAGAGAAGTGACATGCTGCCAGCCTGTATTTTCTAGACTAATTTTCTTGTTGCCTTTGATGCTACTGTGGGACCCTTGCCAGCTGCCTCCCAGGAAGTAATTATTAATTACACTCACTCAAATTAGCCTTCTCCAAAGTCCCCTTCAAGATCACACTACACAGCCATCCTGAGACCTAGGAAAAGGAACTAAATCTTTTCACAGTCTTTCTCCTTCCAAATATATTCTTACTAATTGGCCCATAATATACCTGCTTCTTTAGGGCTAAAGGTCTGAGGATTAGGTATAAAAGAAAGAAAGTTTTCTATATTTTCAGTTCTGGATGGCATGTCTGCACTAACAGATGGTAAAATCTAAAACAACACCCCTCTAGTTTCACCCTGGGGTCTCAGGAGCAGGAAGGAAACACAGTTTAAGAGGAAGGAGGGAGTAGCTGGCTCCTCTTGTTGGGATGCGCCAAGGCAACGGCTCAAGCAGTTGAGGCAGTTCATGGATTATTTTGACCTAAGTTGTTTATTCCTCACCCCCTTATTTTATTTCTTGGATAACTTAACTGGCCACTTGGAACTGGTCTTCTCACAATGGGTAAAAGGAATTCCTAGGTACTTTAATTCGCAGCATATGTTCATAGAAAACTAAAATTTCAGCACTGTAAAGGGAGAAAAAATAACCAACTGCCACTCTATAGATTCATTCAGACTGAGGCTTTGAAAGGAGCAACGATTCTTTATGCCCAGGGTTGCTCAATTTGAGCACTGCATCCTGTACTCTCTGAAATTATGTTTTGTTTCTACTTGAATTCTAGCCTGCTAAAATGGAGTCCTCCTTAGGCAAATATAAAAAAATGCAACATATTTTTTCCATAAAGGACTTATTTCAGAATAATCAATTTAAATATTTGTAGAATATACCCATATTTAACCTATTAACTGCATTATAGCAGTCATGGTCTCATTTTTACTGTATTCTGCATGTGTTTATATTTATGGATAATTAGATTTATTTACATAATATGTATAGACTGATTAAAAGTAAAGAAGAAACTAACAGAAAGTATAGAGAACATCAACATCTTATTTTATAAAGCTATATTTACAACTATTGTGTGATGGGATAGTGGGTAATGTTTTTTAAGCATTAAGTTTTTTTCATATTTTTCAAATTAACATCTTTGAAGAAAACAAATATAATAGCCTATAATTTGTACAAGTTCCAGTTTTTCCAATATAATGGCAAAGGCTGCAGGACTACTAAAACCTGTAGATAAATAGGAATACACACACACACACTCACCTTTTTATTTTAACATGGGAGAAATAAAATAAGGGGGAAATGCCTTCTATTCTGCTATTAGATAGGGCATTATGTAACGCATTCTTATAAAAGAATAATGATTGTCAAGTGTTGCCTGATCTATTCTTTAATATAAAACTAATTTCAGCTCAGCCCCCATAGCACAGTGGTTACGGTGCTAGCCACATACAATAACCTGGCAGGTTCAAACCCGCCTGGGCCAGCTAAACAACAATGACAACTGCAACAAAAGAAAAAACAGGCATTGTGGTGGGTGCCTATAGTCCCAGGCGCTTGCAAGATTGAGGCAAGAGAATTACGTAAGCTCGAGAGTTTGAGGTTGCTGTGAGCTGTGATGCTACAGCACTCTACTGAGGGTGACATAGTGAAACTCTGTCTTAAAAAAAAAGCAACTAATTTCAAAGATTGCTAAATCAAATCAAAATGTGGTTTCATAATTTTAAACTTAACAAAATGTCACAGAAAAAATATACATACTAGAATATCAAATCTTCCCAGATTACGAATTACAAAATGGTAATTTTCAAGAGTGTCTATTTACAAATTAAAGATATTGACTTGAATATTTAAAGACACACACTCTGACAAACAGCAATCTATTCATGGAGTATAAGTGCTTCCCATGAGGCCAGGAATGAAGAAACTATACACTAACAATCTTAGCCTGGATAGATTATTCTAACCAAACAGTTATGCATTCCGCTTGCAACAACAGAGATAAGCAGAGTTTATGATATCATTCACAGTGTTTCTGCCGAGGAATTAGAATTTTGAAGGAAAAAAGAAAATGATGAAAATTTTTAAAGAGGATAATTTTTCTCAGTACACAAAATTTACTCTACTTTTGAATTTTAAAATTGTTTTTTGTTATGAAAAGAAGGGCCAAACAAATGATAATGAGAAACTTGGACTGCAAACATTTTCAAATATTTACATGATCTAGATTGCACAAGTGTCTTCACAGAAACAGAATAGTTGCTGGAGGAATATTTGCCTTGACGACTTCAAATAAAAAAAAAAAAAAATCTACCTCCAATGTTATTTGCTCCCATACCAGCTGCAGGGAAGAAGTTCTTTTTGGCTTGTTTAATCTGTGCTCCACAATACAAATATATAAATGGAAATTTTGTTGGAAAAAGTGAGTCACACACAAAAGTCAAAAGGAAATGCAGAAAGTCAATAAACCACCCCAAACTGACACAAATGTAAAAGATCGACAATGGCAGGAGTAGACAACATATGAAGTGAATATAAGTTTTTCTATCCACTTTGGGAAATAGTTTGACATCATCTACTAAAGTCGCAGACATCCATTCACCACAGCCCAGCATTTCATGTTATAGTCCTATTTCCCACCTAATTGAAATATGTGAAAGTATGCACCACGAGGAATGCCCATGAACATTTACGGCAGTCTCATTTATAATAGTTCCAAACTGGAAACACACACATACTCAAATGTGCATTAATAAAAGATTAGAAAAATACATCTTAGTAATATTTAGAAAACAAAATACAGTAATTAATAAATGAACTATAGTTACCCACAGGAGTATGTCTGAATCTCACAAACACAAAATGGAGTGAAAGAGCATACAAAAAATATGTCCGGCATAATTCTTTTATACAAACTTCAAATATATGAAAAACTAAGTTCTAGGGATAGAATTGAAAAAAGTGTTTAACTTTGGAAATTAGAGAGTGGAAAATGATTGGGCTGGGGCATGAGAACACTTTCTGGGGTACTGGACTGACCCACATGGTGGTTACATAGGCATTTATTTTGTGATAACATCCTCTTCCATACATTTATGTTCAGTTTGCTTTCTTGCCAAATACAGAGAAGAAAACAGAAAATGGTATGGTAGAAAAACAATTTTATGATGCATGGGGTTTGTTATCCATTAACTTTTGCATACATTTTCTACCTAACAACTCATGCCATCATGTGGAAACCATCAAATCAAAAGAATTTTTGGGTTATCTTTATTGGTATGTCTTGATAGCCTTTACATAATGTGCCGTCACTGATATTTATACATTACATAACAATGATCAACAAATACTGACATTATATAAAAAGTAGGGGATGTGTGTGTGTTTTTTAATTAAAACTTTTTTAACTATTATTTGATTTCCCGGACAAGGAAACTGCTTTGCTTGAAAGGATATTTACCTAGCTTGGCTATCCAATGCTCTATTTTTCCTGATTACCAAAAGATTCAGGAGTATCCTACAGTTATAAATAAATAAATACAGACATACACACACACACATACACAAATAAATATAAATAATATAAATCATAAAGTCCTAGACACTCGAAAGAGAAACATTGTATTGAGAAATTAAGCTGAAATGTTTTAATTGTCAGAGGCTAGGGTGGGAACTGGGGAATAACAGTGAGCAGAATGAAGACAAAAAGAACAGAATATACTCAATTGCTATCCTGGCCTTGATTAATAGACACTGATGCAATAATTCTTGATTATTAGTATGAATCAGTATATTAGTTCACTAGTATATAAATGTGGTATTCTATATTAATGCAATTCAGTTTGCTTGAAAATTTGCCAGGGTAAACTTTACCTGAACCAAATTCTGAGATTTCTCTCCCATTCCTGCCTCACCAGAGGAACCCGGGTATACACAGATTCAGGATCTTGGCTTTTTATTTCAAGCGAAGGATTGTGCTATTAGACCAAAGACATGCAGAGTTAGAGGACAGTCAAAGCATGCAGGGTACAAAAATGAAAAGAGGACAGCACAGGCACAGTTGATGTGGGCAGGATAGTGGTAGGTCTATAAAAGCTGTTGAAGCTATTGATTTGTTATCTTTTCTTTTCTTTTCTTCACTTGGGAAATTTTGTAGTTTTTATACATGGTCACTGAATCTTGTTGTGACTTCTTAATATAGCTATTTTTTGACAGCACTTTTACATTTTTAATACATTTTATATTTTCACATCTGAGAGTTCAAGTGTATATCCAGTACCCTTTATCCCAGCTCCCACCCCTCATAAAGGCTAAAACTGAGGTATGTTTGCATTTTTTCAATTGCTCTCATCCAGTCACTAGAAAACAATTACATTAGATTTATCCCACAGGGTCAACTAAATAAATCTACTGCAATTTCAGCTACTACGTTCATCTCCAGTTAAAAATAAAAACAAATGAAAATAATGGCTAAAATAGACTACCCTATAACTCCTGGTTAAAGAAATTGAGGTTTTGACAGAAGCATACTTTTTTGCGCATGAACCCTGCTTAGTGTGAGCCAGGGAATGCTGATGGAATTCTTGTTGCTTTCTTCAGAGTCAATTCCTTAGAAAGAGAAAATTAAAACATAGAGGCCAGGCACGGTGGTTTACTCATGCCTATAATTCTAGCACTCTGGAAGGTCGAAGCAGGTGGATTGCTTGAGCTGAAGGGTTTGAGACCAGCCTGGGCAGAAGTTGGACCCCATCTCTACTCAAAATAGAAAAACTTTGCCAGACATTGTGGCAGGCCCTGTAGTCCCAGCTACTTGGGAGGCTGAGGCAAGTGGATTGCTGAAGACCAAGAGTTTGAGGTTGCTGTGAGCTATGATGCCACAACATTTTACCCAGGGTGACAGAGTGAGACTCTGTCTCAAAACAACAACAACAACAACAACAAACCATAAAATATAAAAGCATAGATAGCTATAGACACTAGTCATATATTTAAAGAGATAAGGAAAAGTATAAGTCAAGGTGACATATAAGGGTAAATGAAGTGAGATTTCTATGAAATGACATATGTAGATAATTTTTTCAAGTTGAAGTAGAGTTTGAACAGAGCCAGGAAACTGTAGTATAAATTCCAATTATTAATTATTACATTACTGTGTATTAATCAAGGCCAGGATAGAGACTAAATATATTCTGTTTCTTATTCCATTCTGTTCTCTTCCACTTCTCCAATTTTTACCCTATCCTCTCACAACAAAACCATTATTACTTGATTCCCCAATGACCTTAATACTCCTCCTCTAAGTACCTAGGATGAATGTTCATTTATATTTTCAAGATGCTTTTGAGTTTTCTGCCAATCAGGAAACATAGTAAAGGGAAGAAAACCAAACCAAACAACCCTCAAGCAGTCTCCCTGTGTTGGAAGCTGTGGGCCCTGAGGTCATTTGCCTGATAATCTGTTCTGTGGATGCCAGTAAACTTTACCCTTTTTAGACATGTGGTCATGGGGAGGCTGTGAGCAGAGGAAATCTAAGCAGGCTTTACAATACACAGCAGGAACTGGATATTTAAGCAGATAAAAGGCTCATGAAAATACTAAAACACTACTTAGTTGAGGTCACAAACAGCATCTCAGTATGAGTAGCCAGCCCAATCAAACAAAATTATAAATAATTGGTACTAGATCTTTTCTTTTGTGGAAATTATCAGAATTACAGAGATGTTTAATCTCTTCAGAGAAGAGAAAGGATAAAGGAAGGAAGCTGAGGATGCTGAAGATAAGTCTCACATTTTCATGACTTTACCTATTTATGTACCCTTGACAAATAGAATCTGGGCACAGGGACTTTGCCTGGCTGTTTGTCACATGGAGTTCTGTTCTGAATATGCTCATGTATAATGAGCATATAAGCACGGTACGTAGGGAATTTGTTAATATGACAGCACATAATATAGTTTAATTAATGTCATTATTGATGAAAATAATTTATACAAAATTGCTTGTTCAGTCTTAAGTATCGAGGAACCACAAAGATAGGGAAAAAAATGTATTTTCCATGTGGAAGATGAAAGCTTTAGTATAGCAATATTCTCCTTAAATAAGAGTCTTTATCTTCATCTTAGTTATCAAATATCTTAATCTTCTATAGCAGAAGCTAGTCTTCCTCTCACCTGAATACTGAGAATCTAAGAAATGCTTATTTCTGCAGGTACCTGTCCTGCTCCAAATGTAACAAGCTTCACTTTGAACAATTTTCCATATACACTCTGTATGATTTTGTCTGGAGGGAGGAAACAAAGGGGATCCTGCCACTTTAATTATAATAATAATAAAGAACCTCCCTGAAAATCCTAAAAAAATCCTCTAGAAAACATTCCATCCCACCTTTCCCTTTCTTCCTCAATTCAAATCAGAAGCAACTCACTACAACTAAAATGAAAATGTTCCTTCTCATCTTTTATCACTCATAGGCCAAAACAGTCAAAGAAAAAAAATTTATCTATATACATGTGCATTGACATTAATAATGTTTGGAATTTATTTAAAAATAATATTTTGTTTAGATTAAGGGTTGTTTAGAAGTAATAAGTGCAGAGGAAATCATAAAGATATTGTTTGTCTAAGTGCAAGAGAGTAGGAATAAACAATTTTAAGGACTGTGTATTCGCCATAAGGGTTGTGAAGACTAATCAGAAAAACTAACCAGTATTTACATTAATACTCACTTAGATGCTAGCCAGAGTTGTGGGAAGCTTGGAGCAATTTTGAACCCCTCACGAACCCCTTTTATGAGCTTCATATTTGTGTCACTCATAAAATGAAGGGGCTTGATCTCAAAGTCCTCTTTCAACTTTAAATGCCATGATTTTACCCAAAATGATTTTGGAAAAACATTTTTTATGGTTATGAAAAGATATATGCTAGATCAAAGAAATATAAATTATTTAATTAATATTGGCAATAACATAACTACTAACCATTATTCAGTTTGGTGTATATTTTTCTGAGTGATTTTCTAATTCTTAAAAAATAACAACAACAACAAAAGAAAGCTATAAGAACCACAGTAAAACACAGTAGGATCTCTGTTCTGCTTTATCTCTCCAAAGAATACATGAGCTCTTTCCTGTTTCAGTATTTAAGAGCTTAACAATTGAGGTTCTGGCAACTAAAACTGCATAGGCAGCAGCTCCATTTTCTCAGAATCAAGTGAAACTGAACAGGCAATTAAAAGTTACTGAACTGCAAGGTAAAATTACTTTCCTGCTCTGCTGCTGGGTGACTAAAGAGGGGAGACAATAGGAATCATATTTAGAATTAAGATAGAATGATGGAACATAGCAGCCTGCTCTACTAAAATGAAATCTATGAACATTAGACATAATCAGCAATGCTTCAATCATGCACTTTGCTCACAGTTAGATGGAAGATTACATAAAACTAATGTGAAATGTTCAAATTTGTGGCATTGCTGGTTAACAGAAGGCTTTTCCCTCCCAGCCCACATGGTGATCCAAATTCTCTCTTGTACAGTCAGTGCCCTTTGCATAAATGGGCCATACTCCAAGAGTCCATTTGTAAGCTAGTTGTTACAATCTCTGTATCAAGTTTTCAACAGAATTAATGTTATAAATGGCACTCAGGTTCCTAGGCTAGTCCACATAGGCCAGTTTATTAAAAGATGCATTATCAAAGCTAACCACCATAATAATGCATCTTTTGAAGTGATATTTAGAGGCCAATCTTAGAAGTATAAAAATAACTCTCCTTTTTTGAAAATGACTAGTGATAGTTCTCATTCTTGGAGATAAATGTTGGGATGGGAAAATAAAGTTTAAAGAATTTCAGAAATTCTGACAGGAGAACTAGGGACCAGAGAGCTAGGAAAAAAGACTGACATTGAAGTTACAAAGAGGAAATAGCATGAGGTGGAGAGTTGGTATTATGGCTTATAAAGGATGAGAAAGGAGATAATGATTAGAGTATAAAGAAAGAGATAATTATTCTAGGATACTCTTCTGTCTGTCATGATTTTTAGTTCTTATCTTAGAAACTTGAAGGCTATATTGTCCAGGATGAGATCTGTTTCATGTGTACTCCAAATGCATTACAGGTATTGCAACAATCCCATTCTGGGTCTATAAATTCTTGTGTATGACCCAGAGCCATATCAAAGAAAAAATTTTTGAGAGTAAAAACTCAAAGCCACCCAACTATCTATGAATAATACATACAGTAGATGACAATATTGTTACTTATTCATTCAAACAGAATTAATATAATCAGTATCATTCTTGACTTGATATAGTCAAGTTGGGGGACAAGAATTTGTTGAGTTGGGATGGACACAAAAAATATACAGTGAAAATCTATGGAAGTAGCAAGACAATTCCATTCCAATGAGAACCTGTTGGGATCTATCACCTGCTTCTTTGCCAGAGACCTAGCCCAATAAACTTGAGCTGTGGGAATAGATAAGAAGCCTATAAAATGCAGTGAGATTAAAAATGAGAATATCAAGGGCTTAATAGGGTAGCTTAAACATAGAAAACAAAGAATATGTGAAACATAGGCAAGGGAAGATTTCGTGACATTCAACCAGTAGAGCCATTTGCCCAATAAGAAACACATTAAATTAGGTGTGGCAATCTGTGAAGATCTCCTTTGGGATAACATTTTTTCCCATAATCTAGGGAATAAACAGTAGAATCTATAAACCTTAGATATGCCTGTTTTATATTTAATGATTTCAACATAAAAAGTATATCTTAAGACATCAAAATGCAAACTACAAAGGAAAGTGTTAATTACTTATACTAAAAACTTTAACCAAAAGATACCATAGGGGGCGGCAAGATGGCAAGAGACATCTCCCTGCCAGTGTGCTTGGTAAGAAAAGTAACAGATGATTTTGGCCACCTCTGGCAATCTGAAGCTGAGGAAAACCAGTAGAGAAGGTGAATGCCTACATACAGGCAGAGGTCAACCAGATGCCGCCCAATGTCCTGGAATGGTGGATATGGGTCAAAGCACCCTGCCAATAACACCATTCCTCTTCTCTCTCTCTTTCCCTCTTCCTGCTCTTCTTTTATTCAACTCTTTTCTTTCACCTCCCTTCTTTTTTTCTCCTATATCTTTTTCTTTCCTTTTTTCTTCTTGCTCTTTACCCTTCTCTTCCATTTGGCCTTCTACCTAAAGGCTACCTCAACACTTAAGCTCAGAGACAAGGTAAATTAAAGCAAGGAAAGCAATGAGAGGAAGAAGTAAGGGAAGGAAGTGAACAAGAAGAAAACACACATGAGGAGGGACCAGCAGAAAATTCTGGCAACATGAAAACTCAGAACAGAGATACCCTGCCAAGGGATCCAGAGGTAGCCACCACAGAAGAATCAAACTATAAAGATTTAATAGAAATGACAGAAAGAGAATTTAAAATACAAATGTTAAAGGCAATTAGGGAATTGACAAGAAAGTGGAAAAACAGAACCAAAAAATGGATGAAAGATATGATGAATATAGAAAGGGTACAATGGAGCTTATGGAATAAAAGAATCAATCAAGGAGCTCAAAAATGCACTAGAAAGTATCAATTACAGATTATACCATGGAGAAGAAATAATCTCAAAATTTGAGGATAAAGATCTTGAGCTAAACCAGGTAGTGAAAGAGGTGGAAAATGAGAGAGATAAAAAACAGAAATCACTCAGAGAATTATAGAACTTCACAAAGTGTTCAAACATACAAATTTTAAGGATCCCAGAGGGGAATAAGAATGCCCAAAGGAATTGAGGTCCTTCTGGACACTATCTTAAACAAAAGTTTCCCAAGTTTCACTAAAGATTCTGAAACACTCCTTTTAGAGGGATAACAAACCCTGGTCATCTCAACATAAATAGAACATCTCTAAAACACATTACAATGAACCTGTCCAAAGTCAAGATGAAAGTGAAAATTCTGCAAGCAGCCAGGAGTAAGAAATTACTTATAGGGGCAAATCCATCAGTGTGACAGTGGACTTCTTAGCTGAAACTTTCCAAGCCAGAAGAGAATGATCATCTATCTTTAACTTTCTTAAAATAATTTTTACCCCAGAATTCTTTATCCTGCTAAACTAAGCTTCCAAATTTATGGAGAAATCAATTGTTTTACTAGCATGCAAATACTGAGGAAATTTGCCACAAGACGACTAGTTCTATAAGGAAACATTTAGATCTATTCTCCTCAGTGACCATCAAATTGGACCACCATCAAAGTAAACACCCAGAAACTGAAGAAAAAACCTAGCTTCCACAATGGCACAAAGTATAAAACTAAGCAATGGACTTTCAAAAAATAAGAATAATAGAATTCACCATACTTCTCAATTATCGCAATAAATGTTAATGGCTGGAATTCACCACTGTAAAGGCATAGGCTGGCTGATTAGATAAAAAAGCACAAGCCATCCATTTGCTGCCTGCAGGAAATACACCTAGCCACTAAAGACAAAGTAAAACTCAGGGTTAAGGGATGGAAGACAATTTTTTAGGCAAATAGAAATCAGAAGAAAAGAGGGGTTGCAATCTTATTTGCAGATACAAGAGAATATAAAGCAACTAAAGTCATAAAAGACAAAAGGACACTTGATATTGGTCAAAAAAACAACAAGAAGACATTACTATTCTAAATATTTATGCATCCAATTTAAATGCTCCCAGATTCTTAAAACAGACCTTAATTAGTCTGAGCAATATGATATCCCATAACACTATAATAGAAGGGGATTTTAATGCTCCTCTTACAAAGTTCAATAGATTTTCTAAACAGAAACTAAACACAGAAGGGACTTAAATGTGGCCCTACAAGAACTGTGCTTAATAGACATATATAGATTGTTTCATCCCAAAGCTAAAGAATACATATTATTTTAATCAGTTCATGGAACATTTTCCAAAATAGATCATATCCTAGGACACAAATCAAACCTCAACAAAATCAAAATAATTGAAATTTTACCTTGTATCTTCTCAGACCATAAGGAAATAAGTTGGAACTCAACTCTAAGAAAAATTGTCATCCGCATACAAACGAATAGTAATCAAACAACCTTATGTTGAATGACAGTTGGGTGAAAGAAGAGATAAAGGAGGAAATTATTAAATTCCTTGAACATAACAACAATGTAGCTACAAGCTACCAATACCTGTGGAATACTACAAAAGGAGTTTTTTTTGTTT
This sequence comes from Perodicticus potto, assembly GCA_963574655.1. Classification (NCBI taxonomy): domain Eukaryota; kingdom Metazoa; phylum Chordata; class Mammalia; order Primates; family Lorisidae; genus Perodicticus; species Perodicticus potto. Next base: position 24,273 of record CAUYRH010108550.1, read on the forward strand.
GTTTTTTGTTTTGTTTTGTTTTGTTTTATTTTTTTGCAAAAGGAGTCTTAAGAGGAAAATTTATTGCATTAGATGCCTAAATCTGACAAACAGAAAGAGAGCATATCAACAACTTAATGAATCACCTTAAGGATATGGAAAAGGAAGAGCAATTCAATCCTAAACCTAGCAGAAGAAATAACCAAAATAAAATCAGAAATAGTCAAAATTAAAAACAAAAGCATCACTGAGAAAATTAATGAAACAAAAAATTGGTTCTTCAAGAAGATAAATAAAATTGATAAACCTTTAGCCAGAATAACTAGAAACAGAAAACTAAAATCTCTAATAACCCCAATCAGAAATGAAAAAGGGAAAATGACAATTGATACTACAGAGATAAAAGAGATTATCTCTGAGTATTACAAAAATTCTATGTCCATAAATTTGAGAATGGGGAGGAAATTAACCAATACCTAAAATCACTCTATCTCCCTAAACTTAACCAGGAAGAAAGAGATCTCTTGATCTCAGTGTATCACAGTGCAGACCAATGTCAAGAACTGAGATCAAAGAAACAATAAAAAAAAATCTCAAAAAAAAAAAAAGAAAGAAAGAAAACACTGGACAAGATGGGTTCACACCAGAATTCTATTAATTCTTCAAAGAAGAGCTTGGACCTATACTGCAGAAACTATTCCAAAGCATTAATAAGGAAGGAAACTTCCCTAACATGTTCTATGAAGCAACATCACCCTGATATGAAAATGAGAAAAGGACCCAACTAAAAATGAGAACTACAGACCAATTTCACTAATGAATATTGATACAAAAAAAAAAAAAAAAACTCAACAAAATCTTAGCCAATAGATTACAGCTACACGTTAAAAAAATTACATGTCACAATTAAGTGGGCTTCATCCCAGGCATGCAAGGCTGGTTTAACATACACAAATCCATAAAAGTAATTCACTATATCAATAGAAGCACAAATAAAGACCATATGATCCTCTCAATAGAAAAAGCATTGGGGCAGCGCCTGTGACTAAAAGGAGTAGGACGCTGGCCCCATATACCAGAGGTGGCGGGTTCAAACCCAGTCCTGGCCAAAAACTAGAAGGAAAAAAAAAAAAAAGCATTTGATAAAATCCAGCATCTTTTTCTAACAAGAACAACTTTAATATTACTATAAGTGGCACATTTCTTAAACTGATTGAAGCCATCTATAACAAACCCATAGCTAATGTCATACTGAATGGAGTAAAACTGAAAGCTTTTCCACTTAGAACTAGAAACAGACAAGGATGTCCACTATGTCCACTACTATTCAACATAGTCCTGGAAATTCTAGCCAATACAATCAGTCAAGAGAAGGAAATAAAGGGCATCCAAATGGGTGCAGAGGACATCAAACTCTTGCTTTTTGCTGAGGTATAATCTTATATTTAGAGAACCCCAGAGATTCAACCACAAGACTCCTGAAAGTGATCAAGAAATACAGTAATGGCTCAGGATATAAAATCAATGTTCACAAATCATTAGCCTTTGTGTACTCCAATAACAGCCAAGTTGAGAAGCAAATCAAGGACGGAATTCCCTTCACAGTAGCTAAAAAAAAACCCAAAAACCTAGGAACATAACTAACAAATGATGTGTGAAAGACCTCTATAAAGAGAATTATGAAATGTTAAGAAAAGAAATAGCAACAAATGGAAGAACATACCATGCTCTTGTTTGGGAATAATCAACATTGCTAAAATGTCTATTTTATCCAAAGCATTTATATATTCAATGCAACTCCCAGTAAAATACCAACATCATACTTTGAAGAACTGGAAAAAATAGGTCTTCATTTCATATGGAACCATAAAAATAACCCATATAGTCAAGGAAATTCTTAGTATTAAGTACAAAGCTGGAGGCATCACTCTACCAGACTTTAGGTTATATTACAAGTCCACAGAGATCAAAACAGCATGGTACTGGCACAAAGATAGAACTGAATAGAAAACCAAGAGACAAAATCAGTCTCTGTCTCTGATAGCCACCTGATCTTTGATAAAACAAACAAATGCATTCACTGGACAAAAGAATCCCTATTCTACAAATGGTGCTGGGAGATCTGGACAACCAACTGGAAAAGACTGAAACTAGATCCACACCATTCACCACTTACAGAAATGGACTCCAGGAAGATAAAATATTTAAATAAAAGATGAAATGATAAAAATCCTAGAAGAAAGTGTGGGAGAAGTTCTTGAAAATATCAGCCTGGGGAAAGATTTTATGAAGATGACTTCAGTGGCAATTGCAACAATAATAGAAATAAACAAATGTGACTTAATTAAACTGAAAAGCTCCTACACAGCTAAGGACATAGCAAGTAAATCAAATAGACAAACTTTAGAATGGGAAAAGATATTTGCATGGTATGAATCTGACAAAGGCTTGATAACTAGAACCTATACAGAACTCAATAAACACAAAAAGAGCAAACAATCTCATCTTTCACTGGGCAAGAGACACGAACAGAACCCTCTTTGAGGAAGACAGACAGATGGTTAACAAACATAAGAAAAAATGCTCATCCTTAATCATCAGAGAAATGAAAATCAATACCATCCTGACAAATCACCTACCCAGTGAGAACAGTCCCCGTCACAAAGTCCCAAAGCTGCAGATGATGGCGCTGATATGGACAGAGTGGAACACTTTTACACCTTTGGTAGAACTGCAAACTAATACAGGCTCTTCGGAAAAAAGTATGGAGAATCCTAGGAGAACTCAAATTAGATCTTCCATTTGATCCTGTAATTCAATTACTAAGCATCTACCCAGAAGAAAAAAAATCACTTTATCATAAAAAAATTTGCACTATATTGTTTATTACAGCTCAATTTACAATTGCCAAGATGTGGAAGCAACCTAAATGCCCATCAACTCAGCAATGGATTAACAAATTGCGGTACGCGCATACCAGGGAATAGTATTCAGCCATAAAAATGATGAAGACTTTATAACTTTTGTGTTCACCTGGATGAGAATGAAATGATAAAAGTCCTGGAAGAAAGTGTGAGAGAAACTCTTGAAGATGTCAGCATGGGGACTGGACATCCTCAGTCTGAGGATGGAGTTGAAACATATTCCTCTTAATAAAATATCACAAGAATGGAAAATCAAATATGTAATATACTCAATAATAATATGAAGTCAGAGAATGATCTAATTCAACATAAGAGAAAAACTCAATTCAATTCAAGTCGAGAGGAGGGGGAATGAAGGAGGGGGAGAAGAGAGGATGGGAGGGGATTGGTGTGGTCACACTTAATGGACACAATGTCAGGGTAATGGCTTTGGATGTGGGACACAACAACAAGAGGGACTCTAGTTGACATATGTGGATATTATAACCTAGTTGTTTGTACCCTCACGCTAACCTAAAATTAAAAAAAAAAAAAAGATATCATAAAAATATCCTGGAAATCCAAGCCATAAATTAAGGGAATATATTAGAAAATATAATGAATTCTTAAGAATCAATAAGGAAATGACAAGAAATTTATTAATAAAAAAGGGCATAAAATGTAAAGAGACATTTTGCAGAAGAGGAAACATAAACAGCAACATAATCAGCAGCATGTGAAAACATGCATAAGAAGTCAACCAGGGGAATTCAAATTAAATCACAATGCTATGCCATTGTATATTCACCAGATTGGCAAAAATTAGACAGTTTAGCTGATCCTTCCCCAACAGAAAGAGTATGAATGGCAAGCAATTTCACTAGGAAAGTTACCATGCACACTCTAAGTGCATTGTAGGTACTGCAACAGCCCTCATTTCTGTATCTATAAATTCTTGCATATGACCCAGAGCCACATCAAAGAAGGTTCAAGGAACATCATTGTTTGTGAGAGTAAGAACTCAAAACCACCCAAATATCCATGAGTGATACAGTAGAAGATAATATTCTGATTTATTACTTCAAATAGAATGACATACAGTGGTAGGAATGAGTGAATTGCATACTATCATAAATCTCAAATATGTTTAAGATACAGGACAAATCAGATATGTACTATTATCCCATTTATATAAAATTTTTAAAACAAGCAAAACTAAACAATGTATTATTTAGTAATACATGCAAAAGTGATAAAACTCTTTTTAAAAGTAGGGAGCTTATAAACCTAAAATTGAGGCTACAGCTATCTCTCAGGGAAGGGAGGGGACATAAAGAAGGCTTCAGATATTCCTTAGCTTCTTCAGTCATGTGCTAGACACAGAGTGTTTCAATTTATAATTATAATTCATTTTGTTCAAATGGATTATATAAAATTTGAATATAAAACAACCTCTCAATAAAAAGTACATTTTATAGTGTTAATTCTAATTTAATAATTATAATCAATGATTTTACATTGAAAAGAATAGCTTTGCTTTTAAGGTATATATGTTTAAAATTTGGGAATTTTTATTAAAAAAACACATTTAAAGAAACAGGGCAAAACTATAGAGGACATTAAACTGGGGGCATTCTCAGAATCATACATTTTCATAACTCCTGTTATACCAAGTGAGAGTTCGAAATGTCTGTTTAATTATTTTCATTTGTGGTTGAGTTTTATAGCATTTCCTCATCATTAATTATATATTGCAGTTAGATATGCAAAATAACGGCAAGTAAAATTAGAAATACTATGCTTCGTAAAATGTAATGTAAAGTCACAGCAGCTAATATAGCCATTTGCTCAGTTACTGCATTGAAACATGCTGACCTCAAATTTCGTCCCCCAACTGTCTGAATTCTGTTGGAGTAAGGAGAGGATGAACTGACTGGCTGAGTGACCTGCAGAAAAATCACTTGTTTTGATCCAAAAGAAAGCCCTCCACTCTGTTGCCTAACCTCTTTCTCCTCACTGAGCTCATTTCTGAGAAAATGACTCAATTCCTAGAACTTATTTATAGAGTGAGCGGCATAATTTGCCCACTTTCCAGGCATTCATCAGTTCTTATAGAAGAACCTTCATAAAAGGAACTTTCACAACTGTTTGGAGGAAGAAAGTGGAACTTCAAAAAATGCATCAAAGACCTTGAACCAAGAATGGATCTTGTCAGAGAAGCTGCTTTCAGCTACACCCTATTAAAATCCTTTGGTTCAAGCATTAACCTCCTCTCACACTCCCTCTGTCCCCCAAATCCTAACTTCGCTACCCCGTCATCCTCTCTGTCCTTGCTTTCTCTAGTTCTAACTCACCTGGCAATCTTTTTCGTCCGAAATGCAATCATTTAGGCAAGACGTAGTCCCTCTCCTGCCCAGAGGGCAAAAGACAACACATATACCAGCATCAGTAAGGATGCCTGTACAAGACAGTATCATCAAATCTCAACATTTTCCTAGGAAGAAGGAGCTTCCTAACCATCCCACACTCACTCTTCCCCATCAGTAAACTCTTTCTACAACCAGGACCAACTGAGAAATGACTTAATGATTTAGAAGCAAAAACTTTGATAGCGTTCTAAGGCCATCAATTCAAGTGACTAACAATTTTAATTAGAAGGGTCTTGAATGATAACATTTAAAGCAATTTACTCATATTTAGTCAGAGAAAAAAATCAATTATTTTAAAAAGTATTCATTTAGTCTTATACCTGAGTCTTACACCTGGTATGTGATCAACATCAGGTTTGTCTGGAGGTAGGGGATGGGTTTTGGTTGGTAATAAAACAGAAAGAAAATGTGGTATAACATCTCACCATACAGATGTCATTTACACTTGAAGAAAGGAAATGCATTTAGAGGGAATTAGAGGAGATGTGGAAAACAATATAATAAAGGACCAAATGATTTGGCAATGATAATAAGTGATACAGAAATGCAAAGTAGAGAAGTCAGTGAGAGCAAGGGAACCTAAGAAAGGTTCCCAAGACAAAGTAGTAACAGAACTGGGAATAAGGGAATGGAGAAAAGAGCAGGAACTGAACAGGCAGAGAGGAAGAAAGAGGAGAGCATCACTGTCCAGAGAAATAGAATCTGGGATTCAGCACTAGCATGTGCAGATAAGCGTGGGATATGACCGTGAAGTATGGAGAGGCCTGATGCCAGTAGCTGCTCTGGTGAGGACACGAAGGGAAGGACCACAGATACCCAGAAGTCTGGCTGTTTTATTCATTGAACTAATGGAATGTGCTTCTGATGCCATCTGACTCAAACAGCAATGGTTCGCACTCTCCTATCCTCTGATAATTTGCTGGCAGCGCACACCTTCTGTCATGCCAAATTACTGCAGCCCTGAAGTTTTGTAGGAAAATCTATGGTGGCAAATTAAGTGCTTGCCATCCTGAAAGAATTCAGGCATTCAGGATTGATTATTAACAACTGGAAAACTGAGGATGCAAGGAGAAAATCATCACCTCCTACAGACAAATTCCTAAAGCCAGTAACCAAGTAAACATTAACATTAGTCAGACCCATTGCCACAAACGCATTCTTTGGCCTCCAGCCATGTACATTTCAGAGAGACAGCACAGTATGCAGGCAAACCAGAACATAAAAGAAAATGAGGAGCTGGAAAGCATGACTCTATAGCAAAGAGACACACAAAGTGCCCAATGACACCGCCACTGCTCCAATACAAACTGGCTTTCGGTCTGTATTTAAGAAACCATAGAACTAATGGGGATTAAGTTACTCCATTAGGACAAGCAGCAAACTGAGATTCAGTCATATAAGAAGATTTACCTTTTAAACCCTCTGGACCAGTGACACAATTTATGCCTTTGAACTTTAAAGAGTTTAAATAGTACATAAATTTATAAACTGGAGTTGGAAGCAAAATGAAGTAGAAAGTTATAAAATGAAAATATTTGTTCGAAAAGTAATAGTACTTTTCAAGAAATGAGAGTTATTGGATATTGGCTATCCCTCAAAAGATACAAAATTGGAAAGGCATGATGCTCTTTGTTGGTCTTATTTGAAATTGGGAAAAATTAAGGCCTGGCATGGTGGCTCATGCCTTCAAACCTAGAATTCTGGGAGGCTAAGGCAGGTGGATTGCCCTGAGCTCACAGATTCAAGACCAGACTGAGCAAGAGTGAGACCCTGTCTCTAAATTGGGAAAAATTATAGAAATTAACTTTACTTTTCAGTAAATTTAATATTACTTTTCATTTTACAATAATTATTATGTGACATCCCATTCCCTATTTTAATCTAGTACATTCTACTAAAATGATGATAAATAAAACAAATTAATATAATGACCAAAAGTAGACAATAATATCTATGAAAACACATATCAGATGCTATCTTGATTTTAAAAAATTGTGTTATTTAATGTTTACATTTACTGTAATATGTAAATATTATCATCCCCATTGATGACAAGGGGATTTGCTGAGTTATAAATGCAGCTCAGCTTAGCAAAGAGAACCACCCATGGTTGCAGAGCTAAAAAGTCATAATGTCAAAAAAGAACTATGTCATGTGCTCTATAATCTTTTAAACAGGTTAAAATAAAAATAAATAATTATATACACATAAATATAAAACAAAAACATGAAAAAACAAAAAAGGTTCAAATTAAAAAATAAATTAATTAATTTCAAAAAGAACCCTTCAATACTCCATAATTGCTGATGTGCTGGAGTCGGGTATGGGCAAGGGAACTGAATTTACTGAATTTAGTATGTTGGTACATCAAGATTCATTCTGTTCACTTCTGTATTAAAGTTTTACAGTAAGGAGGGCAGCGCCTGTGGCTCAAAGGAGTAGGGCGACGGCCCCATATGCTGGAGGTGGCGGTTCAAACCCAGACCCAGTCAGAAATTGCAAAAAAAAAAAAAAAAAAGTGTTACATTAAGGAGTATGCAATCTATTTGAGTCCTAAGAGATACCTTTTTTAGTGTGGACAAACATTTTAAACTAGAAATTGACAATAATGATTTCTTAGACAATACATTTTCAGGTGATAACTCTTTTATAATTATGCACCTCTGTAGGTATGAAACATTCTCTAATTCATCACTAGATCTGGCAAATAATAAGGAGGAGTAGACGCAGAATATAAGTTTAAATACATATTCATTCCTTGTCTTTGACAAAGATTTGCTCACAAATCAAGATGATTATATTTTTTCCATTTATTATATTTCAAGTAATTCATCTTAAATTACAGAAAATAGTAATTCTTGAAAAGTTAAAACTAAAGCTACAATTTAAGAATTATACTGATGGATTTAAATTTTAAAGGAGATACAGCCCTGCACACAGTCCATTTCTTAATACCAGTGTGTTGCCTGGGAATAAGCCATTCTGTATTAACCAGCCCCCTAACATATTAAAATATACTTAACAATGATAATTTTTCTCCAAACTGTATTAACTCTAGTATCATTTTTTATTATGAACTCTGATTTTGAAAAGTTGAAATGGTTTACTTGTATGACAGATTATAGCAGAATTTAGTAGAAGGCAAGAATAAAAACCTATTAAACAATGTTCTTTCTTCCAAGATTGAGCTCATAGGTCATATCCTCCATAAAACTTTATTAGAAGCCTTCTTCTACTCAATTAACAGATCCCTGTGGGGTCACTTACCCTACAGAGCTGTGCAGTGTCTTGAGTAATACATGGAGGGTAATAGTACTTCTAAAACTTTGTTATATGGCAGGATATTCTGGAGTGCTTGTTAAACTATAAATTGCAGAGCTTCACCCTCAGAGTTCCTGCTTTATTAGGTCTGAACAGAACAATTTTCATTTCTAATGAGTCCCCAAGTGATGCTGATGCACACTGTAAGAAGCACTGCTTTTGTAGTGTTTCTGTTTCAAAGTCTGCCACCCACTATGAGACATGAGACAAGAACCACAAAAGAACAGATATGGTGCCTAGCACATTCTGGACACTCAATTTGTCTTTCTGGATAGAAAGAGGCCCTTGCAATGTACCAAAGGAAAATGAACATCTATGAACACCTTCTTCATGGCCTTGAACTTTGTTATAATCTCTGTGAGGTAAATATTCTGACCTTATAATAGTTTGGTACAGAGCGCCATGGTAAAGATAAATTAAAACTGTTTAAAATCAATCCCTGATCTAGTTTCTTCTAAGCCCTTTTCCAAAATATGTCTCTGTGTATCTGTTCATTAAACAAACTCAGTTCAACTTATACTACAAGCAACTGAGTTAGCTAGAAAACATGGGGAATATGTTGAAGAAAACATTGCTTCCTTTTAATAAAATGGGATCTGATAGTGGTGGCCATGCAGTTTAGGAATGGTGACTACCAGTTGCCAGAAACTAAAGACATGTTCTAGAAACTCAAAGCAGTTGAATGAGGATTTTGAAGTGGGTAGCAGAGAGGGAGTTATAGAAAGAAGTGAAAAACTATGTGAAGATGATAGGCTGTGCCAAGGAAGGGGAGGTTTTTAATATAAGACTTAGGAATTAGAGCTCTTTGAGCTCACTTCTGTAGGAGTGGGAAGAAAGCAATCCTTGGAAAAACTAGACTTCAGGGATGGCATAGGTGTAGGTCTGAGTAGGAGACCAGAGGCAGGGGGACAAGAGGGAAGACTGATGAAAGGGTCTCTTCAGAAGTCCCGGAGGCATAAAGCAGGGGCTTGTAGTCGGATGGAATAATAAGGAGGCAACCTCAGCAATTAAGCAATTAGGCAACTGATTAAACACAGGCCAAAAAAATTAGTTTTTAAATTATTTAATTTAATTAAAGGTTCTGAGATTTAGGAACCATTTAAGAGCTAAGGAAACAAAGCCAGAGAGCCACAAAGAAAAGAGTCAATTTACTTAAAGGTAATAAATGAAAAACTTCAGGGGCACTCACTCACAGGAGGTCCTATCAGAGATCTAGATTAGGGGAACCCTACAAATGTGTTCCAAAAACACAATGTGTCCCACAGTTTTATAAACTTTGTAAAAAGTCATTTGTATCTTTTGAGTGCTAAAGCTTCTCTTTCTACTCCTCGTCTTCCTCGGTTATGCTTCTCCTCACACCAGGTGGCTCTCTAAGGGCGGCAGTCATTTTTTTTCAACATTTGGGATTATATTTCCTTGAATTACATTAGCTTTAGACACCACCACCCCCCGCCCACCCTCCCCCCCCCCCCAAAAAAAAAAGAAAATCTGGATCTGACCCTGCAGGAAAACTTTCTGGTTGTGGGGAAGGTGTGCTCACTTTTATTCTTGGACTTTGATGTGCTGCCCAGAAATTCAGGTGGAAAAAGTCCAGCATGGGTTTAAAAATCTAGCAGAACAGTTGGGACTAGGGAAATAAATGAGAATGGTTGACAAAATTACTAAAAAAGAGAAGGCGAACAGAGGGAAGAAGAATTAAAATAGAATTTCTGCACTCTGGTGGCAGAGAGAGGAAGAAGAAATCAGGAAAGAGGGAGTGGATGCAACAATCAGATGGGAGAAAATGTAACAATGTAGTTCAATGAAAAGGATGCCAAGGGAAGAATGAATCATAACAAAGTAGGGATACAGGCTGTTTCCTGTGCTGAAAAGACCCACAGAGAGGAGGGATGACATAAGCCATTGACTCTGCAGGCGCTGGAGGACAGGTCCTATGCAGGGGTGATTCCTGGAGAAGAAGATGAGAAAGACTGGAGACGAAGTTTGCAATGTCCTCCATCAGGTTCAGGGACAAGCTAACCTCACTAAGGGGCATTGGGACTAAATTTTGCTGTTGCCCTAGTGACAAACACTTTACATAGCCATTTAAATTTCAAAAGAAGGTAAGTTGATTTAGTATGACCCTCAGTTTATAGATGAGGAGACTTGTCCAAAGTCATACCACCAAAGAGAGCGGGAATTCAAATCCCAGGTTTGCCTAACTCCACGCCCGTTGTTTATTCATACAGTACAACATAATGGCACAGTATCTATCTCTCTTAACTGCTATCATTATAATATTAATAGAATTATTCAAGTAATTATCTGGAATTTAGAAAAAGAAATGACTTGATTCTAATTTGGGGACTATTTTGTTTTTGAGGTTCCACTTTAAGTGATACCTCACATACAAGTAAACATTAGGAAATGTACAACACTTGCTTCACTGGTATTTTATATGTGTTTGCTTTCCTTTATCATTAATCTGATAAAGTTCATAACATATTAAAAAACCTAAATGTCAACATATTACTACTTTCCCTTCTCTCCAGCTTCTGATCTGTAGCCTCTAATAAATAAAATTATTAACATTTCAAAAGAAAGTGAACAAAAACTTGGAAGAAATATATCTAGCAGGGAAAGTTTCGAAGTATGATCTGTTGTTTGAATACATTTTAAAAAGACATTCAAAATAAGTATTTTATTTTTCTCCTTACATCATAGAGTGCTTATCAGTTTTCATCAAAAAAGAAAGCACATTATTTGGGTTTTTTTCATGTAGTGAGCTGACTTTCCGAATTCTAAAAATATTACATTTATTAATACCTTCATATTCCAACATTAATATTTAACACATGGATTAATGTATTGTGCACATTGTGGTGAAAGATGAATGAAAAAAATGCCAGTAATTATTAACAAGCAATTTCAAATAATACTATAAAACAATTTCAGCAGCAATTATCCTTAAATGATATAGTTTTCTTCAATTTAAAAATGAATTTCCTTCCTTGAATGTTTATTGAAATTTTTATACATACTTGCTATATCTTAAGACAGCAAGAGACTTAACACATAAAATCAGAAAGTGTTTTTTCATACATATTTTAACTTCTTAAAATAACATTTCACTATTAAATGAAATTGCAGGCTGACAGTTACAGGCTCAGGCTTATAATGGAAGAGAAAGGAGAGAATACAAAAGGGGGCCAGCTAGTCCCGAGGGAAGATCTGAATCTTTGATATATTTGAAGTTTTCACTTGCAACTTCATCTTCAAATACTATTTAGTGTGACTTACTTTTGATTGTTTCTGTATCCACTAACTTTTCACTTCATTACTCTAGTGTATTTCATTGTATGGATATACCAAAATTTTTAGTTTTTGTGAAAAATAAGGTTGATGAAGTCTTAGCCCATGCTTTACACATATATTCTATAATTCTTAGGTTTTGTTTGCAAAGGAAATTCAGCTAGTAAAACTTCTGCTGCTTTTCATTCTATGCAGATCAGGCAGGCAGAATGGCCACAATAAAATTTTTAACACACCTACTACTATGGCTAAAATTTTAAAAATTGACAACGCTAAGTGTAAACTAAAATATAGAAAAATTGGAATTCTTATAAATTGCCAGTGTAAATGTAAAATCATACAACCACCTTGCAAAACTGTGGGACAAAGTCTAACAAAATTAAACAAATTCCTATCCTATGTCTCGGACTTTCCACTTCAAGTATACACCCAACATAAATGACTATGTTATGATAGCCCCAAATGAGAAATAAACCAACTGCACAACCACATGAGAATAAAAAATAAAATTGTGGTATATCTATATAATGGAATATTACTCAGAAATAGAAATAACCAATTAATGACACATATAATAACATGGGATAATTTAAACAAAATTATGTAGACCCAAAGAAACCAGAGAAAAAGAGAACATTCTTTATGATTCCATTTATGTGTAGTCCAGTAGACTGCAAGGTCACTTACAAGAAGAACAGAGTGTGGGACGAGGAGAAGTTGCTACTCACACATCGCCTGAGTGTAACTTCCTAGATGGTTAAAATGACTGGTGTTTTGGCCTGGAGAGTGACATGAGGGTATAAATAGGTTTAAATTCCTCAATTCCATTGTATTGAAATTATATTTCATTGTTCAAAAGGAAAAATCGATGCACAAAAACAAACTTCATCATTTTTCTTAACCTTATGTGGTAGGGTTAATGACCTGTGTGTTCTGATTTCCCTCTTAGCACCTTGCTTGCTAAAGTGAAGAGTTATTGTCTGCTTCACCCTAAAGGGAGCATCTTGAAGGAGAAGACCTCAGGCAGCATGCTTCAACAATTCAGCACCATGGCTGGGGGCAGAGGAGAGGAAGGGCTTAACAACTTTCAGTTCTTACCCTTCTCTAGGCTGCAGCACTCTCAAGAATGGGTAACACCTATTCATTTTCTACTAATTCTGTCACCTCCATTCTACTCCTAAACTCCGAGACCTTACTAAGCTGGTAACAGCCTCTGCACTTAACTCCTGACCCAGAACTGCTGCTTGGTCAATCTCCTAACACATTTTGTCACTTATCATTTTAATAACAGTTATTTGAGTAGATGGTGGCTCACTATCTCCTGCCTGTGGAAATACATAAAATGTCCCAACATGCAGAACCATCTCAAAGGGCTAAAATGTAAGAAAAAGACTAGAAAAAAAAATACGAGAGAAAAGTACCAACAGAGTTGACTCCAGGAAAATACTCAATTTCTGTACATTAATAGCACTAAAAACAAGATTAAAAGGCAAGTAACTAACTGAGAAAAAACATTAGCCATATATACAATAATTAAAATAATAGTTTAAAATTTATAGAGAATTATTGCAAATCAATATGAATCAAGGGAACACACCACAGACTGATCAGAAAAGGTAATGAACAGATACTTTGGTGAAGTATAATTGGCAAATACACCTGTGGAGATGGAAGATGTTCAAACACAGTATGAGTCAAAAGGATACATAATGGTTAAAACAATGAGTTTTTTGCTTATAAAATGACAAGAATTAAAAATAGTCATTATAATCAGGGATAGTCATTGTGCTTGACTAGAGGGGGTAATATAAAGAAATATATGGGCAGGAGGACTCAGTGTAAAAATGAGTACTAAAAGTCTTAAAATAACTATTCATTCTTATTTCCACATTTGGTGCACAAGTATTTTTATTCCAGCATTATTATGACAGAAATGTTCATAAAATTTTTAATGAAAAGAAAATGTCCAGTATCAAAACAACTGGTGAAATAAGTATGGTCAAGGAGAAATACTGTGTAATATCTAAAAAGTTATAATTTAGAAGGAAATTAATATCCAAGATATGTTCATGATATATTATTAATATTTTTAACTTAATTTTTATTAAATCATATCTGTAAGTGAGGTGATGGTTATGTTAATTAGTTTGATTTAAGCATTCCACATTGTATATTAAATCATCCAATTTCTAATTCTTTTTTTTTACATATACACGTGTTAATTGGTTTTCCACTTTTTGCCTCCACAGAATTTAAAAGGCTTCAAATTCAATAACAATGTTTAAGATAAGGACTAGAAACAAAAACCACGTAAAGAGTGAACAAAGATAAATACATTCAGAAAAGAAAACATGATTACTGCATCGAAATATCAAGCAATATTAGCAATAATAATGTCAAGAAAGCAACATACGCATTGTCAAATAAGACATTATAGAGCGTTTTGACTCTGAGGCTCAGCATGAAGTCATCAGTTAACTGCTTATTTTTTTTCCCAAAGTCTCAAAAAAAAATAGACAACTAATAATATACAAATAAAACTAAAGTTTCAAAAAACAGAACATGCCAAATCCTATAGGCAATAGAAAAAGTAGAAAGATTTCAAAATTATTCTGCTTGATCTAGATACACCTGATATTGAAATTAGGGAGAATTTATTGTCATAAAAGGAAATTATAAACATATTTCACTTATAAGTGAGGATGCAATATCCCAAACAACATATCAACAAGTTGAATTAAAAATTAATGTTCAAGTAATGTACTTTGGTCAAAATTAAATCCAATCCATGTGAGAATTAGTCACTATTTTCTTTCCTTTTTTTTTTTTGTTTTCTTTCCCTTACCCCCTCCCTCCTTCTCTCTCTGTCTGTTTTTGATTTTTGAGTAGAAATAAATATAGTCAAGAAGACAAATGCTACATGGAATGACAAGTCAATGTTTCTCTTTCTTGTGCTAAGCTCTGTTGCAGGCGCCCAGATGCCCAAACTTATTTGGTAATAAGAATCACCTGGTGTCCTCATTAAACAGATTTCTACATCCTTTCCCCTGGTTTGACGTGGAATCCAGGAATCAATAGGTTCAACTAACACTCCAGATAATTCTTATCATCAGGCAAGTTTAACAAACATTGCAAAATAAGACACAAAAACAAAGGAGACATAGTCCCTTCTCAGGGAACAGTGCAAGCCTGAAAGCAAATTGGTGCACAAAAGTGCATTTAAAGAGAGGCACCAACTGGTAGAGAGAACATGAAAATCATTGGGGGAACTAAGGAATGCTTCCTGCAAGAAATGATACGGAGAAAGGTCTCAAACACTGGTTAGAATCTCACGGAACAAGATAAGGAAAGAATCACAGAGTGATGGTGATAGCTGACATTTCTCAGGTAACCACTGAGTGCCAGGCATTGTGCTCAGCACTTTATCTGCCTGGTTGTATTTAATCCTCACAAGGTCATGAAGTGAAAGCTATCATCATCCTAATTTACAAATGAGGAAATCTGGGTTTTGGTGATCACAAGACCCAAGGTCATGCAGCTTCTGTGGACAGAGCTAGGTAGAAAGGAGGTAACTGACTCCATACTCCAGCCTCTTTACCACCGTCCTATTCCATCTCTCAGGGAACACAGACTTGGAGATGTGAAAGTGCTGTGACAGGAGAAAGTGACCAGTAGGAATATGGGCTAGGGAAAGACAATGCATGAAGTGGTGGAGCCTAGCAATCATTTCCTAGTGCAAACCTCAAACTCATTTGTTTTGTAAATGAGGAAAAGGAGCCCCAGAGAGGTCACGTGACTTGCCTAAAGTCACAATGATTGATACGATGTGACTATCAAAATGCACTAAAAGTCTAGATCCCAGACAGAACCCTTTCCATTATGGACAAACAGAGGCCAATATCAAACAACCCAATGAGGTCTGAGCTGTTCCGTAGGAGAGATACAGTTCCATGCTACATAATGATGTTTTCATCAAAGATGGATGACATATACGATGATTGTCCCATAAGTTACAGTACCTTATTTTTACTGTGACTTTTCCATATTTAGATATGCAAATTCGCCCATTGTGTTATAATTGCCTGTAACATGTGGCACGTGCTTGCAGCCTAGGAGCAATGGACTAACCATATTGCCTCGGGGTGTAGTAGTGTGTATCATCTAGGTTTGTGTAACTACACCGTATATTTGCACGATGAAATTGATTAATAATGCATTTCTTAGAATGTATCCCCATCATTAAGTAATACACGGCTATCACTTAAAATATTCATAGTATGGATACCCTGTATTATTAGTTAAAATATACATAACTTAAAATTTACCATTTTAACTTTTTTAAATGTACAATTCAGTGGCATTAGTGTATTCAGTATTGTGCAACTATTGCCAAGGTTTTATTATTAATCATCCTAAATAGAAACTCTGCATCCATTAAACAATAACCTCCCATTCCTTCTGTCCACAGCCCCAGTACTTTATATATATTACATGAAAGTATGCAATATTGTTGTGACTGGCTTATTTCACTTAACATGTTTCCAGAATTCACCCATGTCACAGTATGTATCAGTACTTCATTCCTTTTTTGCTTAATTTATTACATTAAAAAATACATAACCTAAAATTTACCATCTTAATCATTTTTAAGTGTATGAGATAGTGGTATTAATACATTCAGATTGTTATGCAACCATCACCTATGTCCATCTCCAGAACTCTTTTTGTTTTACAAATTTGACCCTTTGTATCCATTAAATAATATACTGCCTTATTCCTCCCTTCCCCCGCCCCTTGGCAACCATCATTCTACTTCTTGGCTCTACGCATTTGACTGTTCTAGGTACCTCACATAAGTGGAATCATGCAGCATTTATCCTTTTGTGACTAGCTTATTTCATTTGGCATAAGGTCCTTCAGCCTCATCCATGTTGTCAGAATTTCCTTTTGTTTTGAGACTGAATAACACTCTGTGTATATACACACACGTACGCCTATAAAGGGTCTTCCAAAGTTTATGCAAAATGAGTATTATGAAAAAACTGCACATGGATTTCAAAAACTTTTTGCACCAAAATAAACTTGTACTAACTTCTTATAATATGTCTGAACAGGGTCTAGTTTGAGGCACTGAGAAGGATAAGACATCATTTTCAAAAAAGAGCCCCTTTCAGAGCACCATGAATTCTGACAAAATTGAAGCAAGAACAAACATGGAATTTGTGGTGGATAGATCTTGGTTAGGATGGTGAAATCATTGATGCTTTATTAAAGGCTTATTGGACAATGACCCAAAGAAATCAGAAGTTTACAAATGGATAATTCATTTTAAGAAAGGATGAGACAAGTTAAATATGAAGCCCACAGGGGCAGACTATTCACCTATATTTGTGAAGAAAAAAATTAGTCTTATTTCCTGCTCCAGTTGAGAAGCACTGATCATTAACAGCAGAAACAATAGCCAATATCACAGATACCTCAACTGATTCTGTTCACATAATTTTTACTACAAAATTAAATCGGAGCAAAATTTCCACCATTGTGCCCAGATCAGCTGCAGAAAGAGCAGAATTTCACCAGAAATTTTAAACAACTGGGCCCAAGATCATGAGACATTTCTTTGAAGAACTGTAACAGAAGATGAAACGCGGCTTTACCAGTATGATCCTGAAGACAAAGCACAATCAAAGCAATGGCTACAGAGAGGCAGAAGTAGCCTAGTCAAAGCAAAAGCAGACTGATGAAGAGCAAAGGTCATGCCAACAGCTATCTGGGATGCCCAGAGCATTTTGCTTGTTGATTTTCTGGAGGGCCGAAGAACAATACATTTGCTTATTATGACAGTGTTTTGAAAGTTAGTCAAAATTTTAGCAGAAAACCCCTGGGGAAAGCTTCGTCTGAGAAAATCCTTCTTCACTATGACAATGCCTTTGCTCGCTGCTCTCATCAAACATGGGCAATTTTGAGAGAGTTTTAATGAAAAAATCATTAGGCATCTACCTTACATTCTAATTTGGTTCCTCAGACTTCCTTTTGTTTCTTAATCTTAAAAAATCTTTAAAGGGCACCCATTTTCTCCAGCTAATAATGTAAAAATGTCTGCATTGACTCGCAGTTCTCAGGGATGAACTAAATGGCTGGTATCATCACATACAAAAGTCTTTAGAACTTGATGGTGCTTTTTTTGAGAGATAAAATTTGTTATAAATTTATTATTTATTATAAATTGTTATCTTTTAATTCCATTTCCATGGACTTTTGAAGTTCTCTTGTGTGTGTGGGTGTGTGTGTACCACACACTGTTTATTCATCCATCCTTTGATGGACATTTAGGTTTCTTCCATCTTCTAGTTACCATTGAACATGGACGTACAGACGTGTCTTTGAGACCCTACTTTCAATTTGGGGGCTACAAACCAAGAAGTGGAAACGCTCGTTCACGTGGTAATCCTATTTTTTTTTTTTTTAATTTTCTGAGTGTGGAAACGCTCGTTCACATGGTAATCCTATTTTTTTTAATTTTCTGAGTAAACACTATACCGTTTTCCACAGTGGCTGTACCATTTGACTTTCTTACCAGCAGCACACGAGGGTTCCTGCTTGGCCACGTTCTCACCAACACTTGTTATACTATATGTCTTCTTCAGGTTGAACAATAGTCTGTGTTTATACCATATGTATTTTGTCTATTAATTTATCAATGGATACATGTTTTTGTTCTGCCTTTTGGCTATTGTGAATAATGCTGCTAAAAACACTGGCGAACATGTGTCTCTGCTTTCAACTTTTGGGGGGTGGTATGCCTTAGCGTGGAATTGCTAAGCCGAGCGCTAGTTCTGTGTTCCGCTTTCTGAGGATTGTGTGGGCTTCTGGAAGAGGAGTGTGCTCTGAAGTCAGCCCCGGCATCCAGCCTTCTGAGCAGGTACCGGGCGGGGAGTCCCCGCTCTGCCCAGCGTGCCTGCCCTCCCTCCAGCCACGGCCTTTGCACCCCAGAGAGCAGTTCTCTGAGCCTCCTTCACGCAGAGGTGCGGGCAGCTGCCAGTGAAGAGGGCCCTAGTGTCCTGCGGGGCTCGCGGGCAGGGACGAGGCGTGGGCGGGTCCCAGCGTGTCCGGCGAGGGCGGTGTCCTGGGCAGCAGAGCGGGCTGCCCCAGGTCCTTCGGAAGCTCACGGCCAAGTTCGGCCGTGTCCGCCCACTCTGGCGGCGGCGCCGGGCTGGCAGGGTGAATCGCCGCGGGGTCCGGTGCCCCGGGGCGGGCACAGCCCTGCCACTTGGGTACCGCCAGCGCCCGGGAGTCGCGGTTCCCTGCTCGTTCCCGCCCGAGGCGGCCGATCCCGAGCCCGAGCTTGAGGAGCGCGCCGCCCGGCCGGCCCGGCCCCCTCCCGCGTGCTCTGGCAGCCAGCTGCCACCTGGGCGCCCCGACGCTCCGGCCCGGGGCGACCCCCGACGTGCCCCACTGCTGGCCCTGACCCTGCTGCCCCGGGAGTCTCGAGGACCCGGCCAGAGCACTCGTCCCCCAGGCCCGGGCGCCCCACAGCCACCGGGGGCGGGGACAGCGAGTCCGAGGCGGCCCGAGCGGCGGGTGGCCTCGCGGCGGAGCGCGGCTCCCGGGATCTGCCGCGGCAGCTGGAGCACAGCTCCCACTCGAGCCGGGAAGGAGCCCGGCGGATAGGCGGGGGGCGCCGACCTGTGCTCTGCTCGCCGGCTTCTGGAGAAAGCATCTCCGTCCTGGCTCAGGGATGAAGAAATCCGAACCGCGTCCGCGGGGCGCCGGGATGCTGCAGGTACCAAGCGCGCCCTCCCCAGGATGCTCCAGGACCCCCCGCGGGGTGCTGGGGAGGGAGTCGGGAGGGAGCCACATATGTGCATTTCTTCGCAGGAGTTAGGCTACCTCTCCTCTGTCCCTAGGTGTAGCCACCAAAGCTCCCAGGAGAAAGTTGGGAGCAGCAAACAATTGGTTTATCAGCAGGGCCATGAGAAAGGCTTCCAGGACCTGGAGGACACTAGGTGGGGTGAAAGGTAAGAATAAGAAAAAAAAGACCACTGGACAATTTCCCCCTGACCCTTAATCTCCTAATGCTCCCCCCCCCCCCCCGCCAAGTGTCTATTGTTCTTTATTTTTAAAATCCACTTTGAGCCTCCAGGTAGCAAGCCTGTAGAAATACCCCTTTGGAGGCGGCAAGCATCTGAGACACACAGGCCCAGGGCCTGCAAGCAGCGAGACCTGTCCTGTTGGGGTCACCAAGCCTGCCGCCCCCCGCCCTTCAGCTCTGGGTTCTGTTTCTCCCCACTGCGCAGAAGGCAGGGGCTGAGAAGCAATGGGGCTGAGCCTCATTGGGGTGCAAAGGGACTTTAACCCTGCCCCCCCAAAGACAGGCTCCAGATGTCCTGACTTTGAGGAGTGTGGGCAGCAGGTTTCCACTGGGCATCTGTCTTCCTCACCTCTCCCTGTCCAAAGAATTTCAGGTTCATCATTCTTCTCTTCCCTCTGTTCTCTTGTCATTTAGGGTGCTCCAGACCTCAACCCTCCTCTTACATCTCAGCCCCCAGGACTGATGTCTTCAGGCTCTGGGAGAGACCGCAGGGAGAGGGCAGGGGACAGGGGCACTTTGGCTCACTTTCCGTTCCCAGGGGGGCTGCTGACACACCCCCAGCCCCATTTTGATACCCATGGTGGTATCTCTGTGTCAGGATTCCCCTCCCCTTCCTTGCAGCTGAGGGAGGCGGCCTGAGTACCCAGTGGTAACTCCCTGCAGCTCCAGGGTGTAACCCCCTCCCTCTCCAGGGAGCTCTGTGCTGTGCAGACATTATTGATCTCCTTGCAGATGTTGAACCCTGAGTGGTTAAGCTATTTACCTCAGAACACACAACCAGCCAAGGGAGGATCTACTGGGGGTCCCCTTTTTAATGCATTCATTTAGGCAGGCTGTGAATTTGACCCTGAGGCCTCTGCCTGGTGGTAAGCTTTGGTGAACAGCTATGCCTGGCTTCTAGGGTCACAGCAGATTTTGACAAGGGAATGGGGTGAGGGGATGGGGAGATGGCTGCTCCAAGGGCTCCAAGATTACAGGTGTTTTGCCAGAAGCCGACCTGCTCATGGACAGGAGACAGGCTTATATCAAAGTGCCCCCCTCACCCCCAGCCCCACTTCAGCAGCACTCAGAGTCATTGGTTTTCAGACACTGGAAAGGAGTTATTGGTGCCACAGAATGGGGATGGGACTATTTCACAAGGATAGAGTTCAGGCAGTAAGGACAGTGAGTGGAGCCGGTCATTTCTGCTCTTTTCAGTCTTCCCTCACTCGCAACTCTGGTTCTTGAGAGCTATGGCTCAACATTTCGGAGTCTTCAGTGGAGCAGAAAGGAACTGGTGCCAGGTGTCTCTATAGCATCCCACTCTTCCCTAATCGAGTATGTGGTTCTCATTCATTTGTTTTCCCTTTTCATCCTTTATCTCTACTCCATCACCCTGTGCTCCCTCAGCAGGTAGCTGATGGGTGTGCTCAGATTATAGGATGATTTTAAATTTTACTGGGTCCATCCCAACATGCAGCCAACTGTTTGTATGTCTTTCAAAGGCTTAGCATGACGCTTCGATACCGTGTCCCAAGGACACTGTAACTCATTGAAGGAGAGCTGAGTGTCAGCAGAGAGGGAAGACATCAGTCTTGCACGTTGCCCGGAGGAATTCCCAGCAGTGTCATTCACAGCACCACCTGGCCAGATGGAGGTCACCACAGAGATCATGGATGAGAATGCCACCAACGCCTCCACCAGCTCCCTTTATGTGCTTGACCCCTACGGAGCCCATGCTGCTTCCCTTCCCTTCAACTTCAGCTATGGAGACTATGATATGCCAATGGATGAAGATGAAGATGTGACCAATTCCCGGACTTTCTTTGCTGCCAGGATTGTCATTGGCATGGCCCTGGTGGGTATCATGCTGGTCTGTGGCATCGGCAACTTCATCTTTATAGCTGCCTTGGCCCGTTACAAGAAGCTGCGCAACCTCACCAACCTGCTCATTGCCAACCTGGCCGTCTCTGACTTCCTGGTGGCCATCGTCTGCTGCCCCTTCGAGATGGACTACTATGTGGTACGCCAGCTTTCCTGGGAGCACGGCCACGTCCTGTGCACCTCTGTCAACTACCTGCGCACGGTCTCTCTCTACGTCTCCACCAATGCCCTTCTAGCCATCGCCATTGACAGGTGAGCACAAGGGAAGTGAGGGCAACAAGGTTGGTCAGGGAGGAAGGCTTGGAATTGCCCTTCCTTTACTGCAGCTGCAGATTGATGAGTGGTGTCTGTATTCCCCCTACAGACACCTGGCTGCCTGGGGGACTCAAAGCAAGGACTGAACAGTAAGAAGTGTTCCAGTTCTCCAGCTCTGGTCAGTCAGGAAGCAGCAGAGCCCCTGGGGGTTGGATGGCAGGGCAGCTTTTGATGCCCTCTTCCCCTCTGCTATGGACATGCTCCTCACTGTTGCGCCTGCCCCAGGTCTAGAGGAGACAGGCAACAGGAGGTGTTGAGGGACAAGTTAAAGTTCCAGGCAGTTACCTCTTGAAAAGCTTGAGGCAGTTTTCTATTGCATCAAGACTTTCTCTACTAAATTATGACCTGCTAGTACCAATTGATTGCTAAATAAGAGTAATGGTTTGCTTTGGGAAAAAAAAGAAAAAAAGGAAGGATATACTTACTTTATGTTGTCATTGCTGCATTAATCACTTTTCACCCATTTGCACGCAGTAGTTCAGAAGACTCATTTCTAGTGATGGCAAATAAAACAAATAAGAATAGCCATTGCATATATTTTTTAAATTGGGTCTTTTTGTTTAGTATAAACTCATGCTAATGGGCCATGAGTGGTCTTTTTTTTTCCCATAGGGATAGTCTTTGTAAGCTCCTCTGCCTACAGTTGGACTGTCATTACAAAGCATCTTGTTACAGTCTAGAGAGAGTTACCCTGAGGGTCAGACCAGGCCTCCTTATACTTGGATCTGAATATCCTGTCTCCCCCACAACCCAGAGAACCCGAAGCACACATGATCTCCCATTCCAGGGCCACAGGGCTCAGGGATGGGAGCTGACCAGGCCCTCGCCGTCAGGGCATCCCTGCACAGTGTTCCAGGGAGAAGCACAATGAATAGAATATGCTTTCTGAAACTAGAAAGCATAGGCAGAGCCATCAGGGGTAGGATGACTTGGAAAAGGATAGGATAACTGGAGGAAAAGCGTGACTAAGAAGTCTGGCTTTAAAGCCATCGAGGAGTGGAGCTTCTGTCCCCTTTCTTCAGGGGACAGAGAGAACTGTCTGAGAGAATTGTCTCTGTCAGAGTCAGAAGCTTAGAAGCCCTTGGTCTGCGACCCATAGCGGGTGCTCAGAGGCGTCATCCTTGCGGAGGGCTACTACTACTCGATCAAGGTTCTCCACCCGAGTCTTAGAGTCTCACAACATTTTCCCACCTAGGCAAGGACCCTGGGTGAAGCTACAGAGAAGCAGGAAGAAAACAGTCAAGCAGAGTATTTGCCTCCAAGTTCCCTCCAGAGCTTCGAGAAAACGCTTTAGGGAGAGCTTTGTCTCTGAACTTTTCTTAAAATGGCAGGTGCCACCTTCCCTCTTAGCATGTGAACAGGACAAAGCATCTGGAGTCCTTTCCTGAAGTTTCATGCTAGCAAGACATCTCTTTCAGGGGGTGCTCTCAAGTGGAGCAGGCAGGTGCCTCCTGTTGGAGTGGGACCTCCCTCCCTAGGTGGGGTCCATCTTACCACATAGGGGTCCTCTTATCAAAGGGGTGACAAGTGTTGGAGGGAGTAGCTTCAAGGGGGAAGGGAGCTGGGATAAATTCAGGGCATGGGGCTCGTGTGGGCGTGTAAGAGGGAGTATCTGTAAATCAGTCCACTGCGATCTTCTGAACCCCTTCTAGGTTGTATCCTGCTCTCATACCACACTCAGCTTGTCGGAAATACTGCAGGGATGTCTCTTGCAGGGTGACCTGACACAATGAAAATGAGAAAGACGAGTTAGGAAACATGCTTAGCATGGTGGGGCCTGTCATCCTTTCGAGTTGGGTCGTGGCTGGAAACTTGCACCCAGACGTGGGAGGGGAGCACTGCGCACCTGCCTGGGCCCGCGGTGGTCCTGGCTGACTGACCCCCGGCTCCAGACCATAATGTTCTTACATTGATGTTTGTGATCTCTGCTTCAGGCTACCTTGATTTTTATGTGTTGTTGTCACCTAATTTCAATTACGTGGTCGAGGAACTATTGTTTTTTGTCTGTTCTTATGTATTGTTCAAGATTTGATCACTGTTTCAGGCTTGATTTGGTTAGTTTGGGGCAACTAATTTTTCTCTTGGTATAACAGATGCACATATGGGAGTCAAACTGCTTTTATTTAATGAAATTTCTGTAGAAATAGTGTTAGCAGTTATTCTGTCTGGGTTTAAATTGCTGCAGTACCACCTAATATGTGTAGAGCCTTATGTTAAGTTATTTAACCTCTCACTGCCTCAATTTTCTCCTCTATCAAATGGGGATAATAGGAAAATCTAATGCAG
>CAUYRH010108552.1:0-17299 GCA_963574655.1 Perodicticus potto
AGAGGCCTAGAGGAGGAGACAGGGAAAGACCGGGAGAGGAACAGAGAGAGCTTCTCTCTCCCCACTTGAATTCTCTCCCTCTACCAGGAGCTTTGGTGTTTTCTGTATTCTTTTCTGTAAATCAATTCTGTCTTACCACGGAGGGGTGGAGGTACGGGGGAAATAATGTAATAAAGAATAATAAAATACATGTATTCAAATATAAAAAAATATAAATAAATAAAGTTACCTTTAATTTTAAATTCTGTCAGCTTCTCTAGAATTGATAGAGAAAAATAATATTCACTCTTTTTTAATATTCACTCTTTTTTCTTTTTTTGCAGTTTTTGGCAGGGGCCGGGTTTGAACCCGTCACCTCCAATATATGGGTCCAGTGCCCTACTCGTTTGAGCCACAGGCACTGCCCAACATTCACTCTTCTATGTGAGTGGAGGTTGTGAACATGAGTTCTTAATCTACACCATTAACTTCCTATCCATTGGCAGCAAAATTATCTTGGCATTGTCCCAAGAGATAAGCTATATTAAGTGATTATTTTATAAAAATATGTTTTCCATAATCTCTGAAAAAGCAAAAAATAAGACAACAAAAAGGCTTTCTGGGAAAACAGGGACTGTTGCAACATTTCTTGAAAAGAATCAGCAATTCTTGAACTTCCTTAAATTCCTCCTGAGACTTTGGGAGGGTGTGATATTTATCTTGACCTTGAGTTTGAATTTAAATCTCTGTGTTTAAATGTCTTGAAGTATTTTTTTCCAAATTACTGAAACAGAAAAAGATGTATAAACTAAAAGACACAATAAAGATATTATGAACAAATTTGTCTTCCAGAAACTTAAGAACTGGTGATGTGAGAACTGAAGTCCCTCACCCTGCTCACAGAACACGGTTCTCCACTGAGATGGATAAAATTGTTATGCTCTGGCGTTTTCAACAAGGGAATTGAGAAACTCACAAGGAACATTTCAGTGATAAGTTCTAACTCTCCTGAGTGGGTATATCTATTTAAAAACTGTTAACCTAAGGAAAATCAGGTGTATTGGTTTTCTACTGCTGTGTAACAAATTACCCCAACACTAGGTGCCTTAAAAAAAGCCAACATTTATTTTCTCGCAGTCTCTCTGGATTAGAAATCTGTCCACAAGTTAACTAGCTGGGTTCTCTGGTCAAGAGTGTTTTATATGGCTGCAGTCATGGTGTCAGTTGAGGCTGGGGCTCATCTCAAGAGCCAAATGGGAGAAGATTCACTTTCGAGTTCAGTACCTGATTGTCAGCAGGATAGAGTTTCCCACAGCTGTTAGAATGAGGGCCTGATTTTCTTCCTGTCTCTAAGCCAGAGCCCTCAGTTCCAGGCCATGTGGGTCTCTCTTCAGGGAAACTCACAACCCAGCAGCTAACTTCTTTCAAAGGAAGCAAGGAAAAGTGTAAGAGAGACAGCACTGAAGACAGACGCCAAGTCTTTTTGTAACCTAATTTCAGAAATGGACATCCTACTAACTTGGTCTCTTTCATTTGTTAGAAATGAATCACCAGCTCTGGCCCACGTAAAAATAGAAGGGAGTAGGTGGCGCCTGTGGCTTAAAGGAGTAGGGCACCGGCCCCATATACTGGAGGTGGGGGGTTCAGACCCAGTCCTGACCAAAAACTGCACACACACACAAGAAAAAATAGAAGGGAGTACACTGGGGCACAGATCTCAAGAGGTAAGAGACTAAGGGCCATTCTAGAGGGGAAATGCTCTAAACATTACTAAATCAGAAAAGTGGAGTGATGAGGAAACTGTACACACATCCTAATATCAGGCATAAGGTTTCACCTGCTTTGTTCACTACTGGAGTCCAGGTCTAACAATTCTCCCAGACACGTGACTGAATGAAAAAATTCATGAAGGATGCGCCGAGCCACATCCCCAGGCTGGGCTTCTTTCTGTTCATTCTCACAAGCAGGGATTTGGCAAATGTGATTTCCACTGTGTGCTTCTTCCAGCTCTGAACATGGAAGGGGAAAATTACAGACTAATTTATGTATTCATATTTCTACTCAATTGCTTTCTTTCCTGATGCTCTAAGATTCCATTTTTTATCATAACTTATTTGAAGAATTTCCTTTCAGAGCAGATCTACTAACAACAATTTTTTTTTTTTTAATTTTTCTTCATCTGAGAAAGTTTCTATTTCCCCTTTCCTCCCAAGAGAAAGTTTCACTGGGTATAGAATTCGTAGCTGGCAGTTCTGTTCTCTTAGTACTAGAAAAGTATTGTCTTTCTGACCTTTATGGTTTCAGTGAGAAATTTATTGTCATATGAACTGATATTCCCTGTAGGTAATGAATCATTTCTCCCTGACTGCTTTCAAGATTTTTTTCCTTTGTATTCAGTTTTCAGAAGTTTTATTATGATGTGTGGATGTGTTTCTTTGGGTTTACCTTTTTGTTTTGGATATCAGTTCAGCTTCTTGTTGTGTAAGTTTCTGGCTTTTGTCAAATTGGGGAAGTGTTCAGCTTCACTCTCTTCTCTCCTTCTGGGTCTTTGAACTTTGACGATACAAATATTGGAATTTTTTTTATTGAGACAGAGTCTCACTATGTTGCCCTGGGTAGAGTGTCCTGGCATGATAGCTCACAGCAAACTCAAACTCTTGGGCTTAATGATTCTCTTGCCTTAGTCTCCTAAGTAACTTGGGGCACCAGCCAAAACGCCCGGCTATTTTATGTTGTTGTTGTAGTTGTCATTGTTTGGCAACCCAAGGCTGGGTTCAAACCAGCCAGGCCTGAGTATGTGGCCAGTGCCCTAGCCGCTGAGCTACAGGCACTGAGCTGGATCTTTTGTTATTATCACAAAGGTAATTGAGATTTTGTTCATTTATTTTTTCAGCTTACTAACTCTCATTTAAATTGGATAAGTACTTCCAATATGTTCTCAAGATTATTCTGTCCTCTATCAACTCCTTTCTTCTCAAGACCATCCAGGAAATATCTACTTTGTTATTATAATTTTAAGTTCTACTCCATTTGGTTCTTCTTTTATAACATTTTCTTGATGACAGGTTTTTTTTCCCTTTGTTTCAAGAGAATGCATAATGGATTGTTGTGTCATTTTAATGATGCTTCTTTAAAACCTCACAATTCCAATATCTGGTTTATTTCACTGGTGGCATTAGTTGGTTGTCTTTTCCCATTCTTGTTGGGATTATTTTCATTCCTATTGTGTGTGTGGGGGGGGGGTGTGATTTTCACTTGCATCCCAGAAATTTTGTTTCTTGTTTCAGGAGACATTGGGTCCCATTTGTATATTTCATTTTAGCAGAAGGCAGACACTTTATTAAGATTTGACTTGGAGTTGTGGTCTGACTTTTTTGTTCTGCCTTTCCAGTTAAATTTCTGTAATACTATTTTCCATGGCTTTGTTTATCTACTGATACTTTTGGCTCTCAATGGTTCCTGATAGTGCCAGCTGAGGAAACAGGAGAGGAGTTTCTCCCAGGCCATGGTGCCAAGTATCTGGATGCAGCAGGGCTTAGATTGGATCCTTGTCTTGCTTTCTTCACTCTGGGTTTCTCTAGGTTGCAGAACAAGGAAAAGAAAAGACTTGGACTTGCATGGACAAAGGGGCTTCCTATATCAAACAATGCCAAATTTTTCATTTATGAAGCTCATTTTGCATCCCTCTTATCAGTAGTAAAATGTCAGATCTTCTAGAACAGAGACCTTTAGGCGGATGGTAGACATATATGTGTGTGTGGGGGGGGGGAGAGATTGATCCTAATCACGTATTCAAAAATCAGTGATACTAAAGTTTCTCCCCAAAGATCATGTTTTAATTGAAAAGAAAAATTATCATCTATTCAGTGAAGAAATACAATAACATTTTTGTATTTACTGGATGGAATTAAAACACTTTCTTCTTAGTAAAGTATAGCAAGAATCCAATGTACTCAATACTAATATGAAGCCAATAGATGATCTAATACACATCCACATAAAAGAAAAACTCAAATCAATTCAAGGTGGGGGCTGGGGGAATGAGGGAGCAGGGAGAGAGGAGTAGGGAGGGGAATGGGTTTGCTCTCTTAATGGGCACAATGTTGTGCTATATAGCACACCTCTTGGGGCAAGACCCAATTATATGGGGGATTCTACCTAACAAATGCAAACATTATAACCTAATTCTTTGTACTCTCAAATTCACCTGAAACAATTAAAAAATACTTAAACAAACAATTAAAAAGAAATAGGACATTTTGACTCAGTTTTTATCAATAACCATAATGAAGGCAATATGGCACCATGAGCCTCTGTACACGATACTCTGGGAACATATATGTACCTGAATATTCAGGTCAGGTATACTCAATCATAATTGTACTATGAATCGTACAAAGTCAAAATGAGGAATAAATATTAAAAACTAATGAGTGTGTATTTTTACAAAGTGGCAAAGTCATGAAAACTAAAACAGGCTGAGGAACTTCAGAGTAAAAGAGAATGAAGAGATATGGCATCTAAAAGTAGTACACAATCCTGAACTGGATCTGATAATAGGCAAAAATACTGAGAAGAACATTATTACCTTATTGGGGTGAGTGAAATATAGTAGAACCTCTGCAAGTTGACCACCCAATGGACTGTAACAAAGTGGTCAACATACGGAGGTGGTTAACATAAGGACCTGGACCTACTGTACCCATACATACATGTGGTGCATGTCCAATCTATGAAAATTAGGTCAACTCATACAAATGGCTAATAAACATATGAAAAAATGTTTTTCATCCCTAATCATCTGAGAAATGCAAATTAAAACTACCCTGAGATAATCACTTACCTCCGTGAGAATAGCCCACATCACAAAGTCCCAAAGCTACAGATGCTGGCATGGATGTGGAGAGAAGGGAACACTTTTACACTGGTGGTGAGAATGCAAACTAATACAGCCTCTTTGGAAAGAAGTATGGAGAATACTCACGGAACTCAAAATAGATCTCCCATTAGTTCCTGCAGTCTCATTACTAGGTATCTATGCCAAGAAAAAAAAATCATTTTATCAGAAGGATGTTTAGATTATTTATTGCAATTCAATTTACAATCACCAAGATGTGGAATCAACCCAAAGGCCCCTAAACCCAAGTGGATTACTAAGCTGTGATATATGTATACCATGGAATAATATTCAGCCATAAAAAGATGGAGACTTTACATCTTTTATACTACCTGGAGATAATTGGAGAACCTTCTGTTTAGTATCACAAGAATGGAAAAGCAGGTGTCTAACATGCTCCATACTGATACCAAGCCAGTAGATGAACAAATACATACCCACACAAGAGAAAAATTAAATTTAATTCAAGTTGGGGAGAGAGAGGAGAGGTGAGGAGGGAGAGTGGTGTACTCTCATCTAATGGGCACAATATCGGGGTATCTGGCACACTTCCTGGGTGTGGGACACAAGTACAACAGGGACCTTATCTAACAAACACAAACATTGTAACCTAATCATTTGTACCCTCATATTAATCTGAAAATTTAAAAACAGAAAAGAAAAAAGAAATTTGAAGAATAAAAGAAACTCTAAAATAAAAAAAAAAAATTAGGTCAGCTTAAGGAGGTGATCAGGGCAGCGCTTGTGGCTCATCGAGTAGGGCACCTGCCCCATATACCAAGGGTAGGCGTTTCAAACCCGGCCCCGGGCAAACTGCAACAAAAAAGTAGCTGGGTGTTGTGGTGGGCGCCTATAGTCCCAGCTACTCAGGAGGCTGAGGCAAGAGAATCGCCTAAGCCCAGGAGTTGGAGGTTGCTGTGAGCTGTGATGCCATGGCACTCCACCAAAGGCGACAAAGTGAGACTCTGTCTTTAAAAAAAAGAAAAAAAGAAGGAGGTGACCAATGTAAGGAAGTAGTCAGCTATGTAGGTTCTACCGTTTTTGTAACAGAGAGTAGATTACCATAGTGTATCAGTGTTGAAATTCCCGATTGATAACTTTGTTGTGTTTATGTAATAGAATGTCCTTGTTTCTAGGAAAATATACTAAAGCCTAAAGGGTTAAAGACAGTCGACTGCCCTCAATTTAGAAAAAAATTAGAAATATATAATTACAGATATGTATATATACATGTGTGTTTGTATATATGCATACACATGAAGGAGTTAGGAGAATGTTTAGAAAAAATGACAACATGTTAAAAATTGATGAAAAAGTATTTGAAGTTTTTTGTATCATTCTTGCAACTTTTACGTATGTTTAAAAATATTTCAAAATAATAATTAGAGATTAAAAATATGGTCAGTACTAACCCTTACATCTAGCCTCGTAGGGACTGTTGAAGAATTTAGGGATAGGAATGGGAATTTTGCTCTTGCTATGGCTACTTAAGGTTACCAGCCACTAGAGGCTGTCATTGCATTCTTTAGAAACTACAGCCATGTCCAGGATGATCGTGAAGTGGCCCTCATGGTCAGTGTCAGGATTTGAGAGCCCAGGATGGTGGTGTGAGTCGCTTTCACTCATGTATGGACCTAGAATTTATGTCACCTCAGTATATAAATAGTGAGGTGTTTTAGAGGTGCCCAGACATAGTAAATTACAGCCAGAGTGTCACATCAAGCCTTAAGTAATAACAGCAAGGTTTCCCACAGTGTATTGGGAAAAACACACAATTCTCTCATGAAACGTAACCCCCCTATTATACTCCATGAGTCCACCTCTCCCCCCAGTTAGTTTTAGGGATCCTAGATTCCTCGCAGGGAATGGAGAGAACTCAACAGATACTACTCACTATAAGTAATATTAGCATTATTAATTATTGTTTCTACCAACATGGTAGAGTTCAGGGTTGGTTCAATGTATCTTTTTCTCTCACCTTGACCTTCTGTTGCCGATGACATGGTAGTACTTTCAGTTTATGGATCATGTCTGCATGTTCATTCTCATGTAATTTTCTGCTGTGCCTTTTTTAAGAAGTAGGAGACTTGAGTGTATGTCATGCATATAGACATCCACGGTATAATTAAAGAGAGATAATATCACCCTTCATGTCTCTAAGAAGAGAGAATAGATATGAAATCAGTCACTGAGTTTTGAATTTAAGTTCTATCTCTACTGTTTATTAGCTCTGTGACTTGAGCAAATGTTTAAACATTCTGAGCCTCAGTTTCCTCATGTGCACAACAGAAATACTACCACCCATATCCTAGGATGATTGGGAATTAAAAGATAATATATTTAAAATTATGGGACAGGAGATGGGGAGAACTCAACAGATACTACTCACAATAAGTAATATTAGTATTATTAATTATTTTCGCAGAAGGCTAATCTTTTGAAAAGAATTAATAAATCAATAAAAGAATCATTACATATAGGGTGTTCATAAAGCTTGTATGCAGTTTAAAATAGTGTGCCATTTTATTTTATTTTATTTTGCCCATTTTTTTTTAAATCATAGCTGCGTACGTTATTGCAATTATGGGGTACAATGTGCTGGTTTTACATATTTGAAATGCTTTCATCAACTGGTTAACATAACCTTCACCTCATTTTCTTAGTTATTGTGTTGAGATATTTATATTCTACACTTAGTAGATTTAATCGCACGCAAACTTTATGGACATCCTGTATATTTTATGAACTCCTCTAATTCCGTTAGTCCCAGATTTCTTCATCATCTGAATTCTTCTACCCTTCATTCTCTCTCCCAATAGACACAAAAATGGCCTTTTGGGGTTCTTTTACTTTGCCTGAAAAAAGTAATTTCCCCAGAAGTTCTCACCAATAAAGCTTATTTGTCTTTTTATTTTTTAATATCTGGGTTCCCATAGGAAGTTACTTATCCACTAGAGAAATTAATGTGTGGAAATGACTTAATGAATTGCCTCTCCCAATTGGTCATAGCTTGCAATGACTTTACCCTAGAGAGTGCAGACTGGAGTTGTGTAGGCAATAATTTGGGTTGGCCGATATTAAGGAAGCCAGGTGTGCTGTGTAACTGATACTCAACTTTTATAATCAAACCCCATGCTCATTCAGAACTGTCCTCAAGAAGCGTAAACATTGTTCCTTATTAAGCAAAATAGCTCAATTTAGCTTTTGTGTTCTGATTGTAAGTATGGACTCGAAGGCCTGGGTTCAAATCCTGACTTGACTGGTTGATCCCAGGCTGCTGGGACATGATGAAGATTTAAGGATTCAGTGTACATTAAACACTTATGTGTGTGTTCGGGGGGTGTTATTATTATATGTGAATTGCATTTATGAAACTGTGAAATCAAGAAGGCATTTGAGACATCATCTAATTCCGTGGGTTCGAACTGTTTTGGGTTTTTTTGGCCTTTTTTGAGTAGAAGCTCCCCCCATCTCAAAATAGAAAATGTATACCACATTCCAATCCATGAAAGAGAGCTATTCTGATTGAGTCAGATGGGGTAAGGTCAGAGCCCATCCTTACTGTCTGCCTTGGCTTTTTCCTTCCACTTAGATAGCTGCAGAGTCAACTAGGAAGAGGCCCTGTGATCTAGTTATTTATTGGTGTATATGTCATGCAAAAACAGTGTCCAAAATCAGTAAAGTTGCTGATTCTGCCCTGAGTCAGATGCTCAGCTAGGTTCAGCTAAGTAGTTCTTGCTTAGAATGGGCCATGCAGTTAGTCAAGGGGTGGCTGCACCAATGGGATCTTAAAGGCTTCTCTGCTCCATGTCTGGGTCTGGGCTGGGAGACCTGGGGCCTCTTGGGCGTCTCTCACTCTCCAGGGGGTCTGTTTGTGGTTTAACTGGCCAAAGAATCACTGCATTTCTTACATGGCACTTGAACGCTCTCTGAGGGAGAGTCCCACCAGAAACTAGTAGGAGCTGTAGACCTTTTCTAACCTAGCCTTGGGAGCCACCCAGAGTTTCCACAGTGTTCTGTTATCCCAGCAAGTCACAAAGACTTTCCCAGCATAACAGGGAAATGGCACAGATACTGCCTCTTAATGATCAATGAGTTTGCAGACCTGTTAAGAAACCATGAAGCCTCATAATCTAAAGAGCCCCAGTGCAGCCAATCCATTTACAATACATAGTGATGATGATACTGCTGACTTCAACCAAAACCAACATTTAATGAGAGATTACTATGCTCTCTTTTACATGTTTTACATATTTATTCTCCTAAAATCCTATATGAGCAAGTACTTATCTTGAGATGAAGAAAAAGAGAATGAAAGTGCCCCCTATTACAAAGTATGAGGGCAGATTTAGGAACCAAAGCTCAGCTCTTGGCCACTTTCAAGATGAAACTATTCAGGCTGAGAAAATAGCAATCCAGTTAAATCTGACCATTGAATTGTAGATCTGGACCTAAACACCATTGTTTTCTGACTTCCCTCCTCTACAGCATTTTTCCAACTCTACCTATGACTTTTTTCTGTATGAATTATTTTTGCAAACTTATTTTGACAAACCAGGTTAAAATTTCCCCTTGAATTCACTATCAAGTTCTTATGAGCTCTCCTATCTTTGCTTTTAAGATTCCTTTTGGTCCCTGTATATAAAATAGCCTATTGCAATGTATTATATTCATGCACATGTATCAGCCCTCATCAGATTGGAAAGGAAATTTTCATTTGAAATATATCAAAGGTGTCATCCCTTTCATCCATAATGAGACTTCAGAGTTGGCTTTTGCTACCCTATGTAGTACCTTAAGCTCTAGCTTTCATTCGGTATTCCTAATGCAACCCTTCCTGCCAGAGGGCTAGTTTTTCTCAACGTGGTCTGCAGGAAAAGATCTTGAGAGAGAATTGAACTTGCCCTTATTTAATCACCAGCATTCCTAAGGGTTTGGTTGTCCTGAGGCCTGGGGGGAACTTCATTTGATATTGGCTGATATTGATTAAATTGGTCTCCCTAGTTCATGAACACATGGAATTCAGCTGTGATGGATTAGGTTATTATTTACTGAACCTTCACTCTCATCCCTCATCCCCTTGGGGAGATATACTGCCCTTTCCCACCGACTCTCTTAGGTCAATGGATTGTTTTGCAAGCACAGCCAGAACAGAGGCATAGTTTGGCTGAAGCTATGCTCCTGACATTCACAATCAGACACGCATGCGCTGGGGATGCAGGATGCTGAGAAACACTAGAGCAGACTCAGGGATAACCTGTAGCCTGCTTCCAAATTGAGCCATCCCACCTTATGAAGCTCAGATGAGCCCAACCTGCCTCCACCAAATCCATGAAGCTAAAAATCTGTAAGGGTGAAAAGAAATGTTTGTTCTTGCAAGCTATTGAGGGTTTTAGGCTTTTGTTTAACAGTATTAATGAAGTAAAAAGTTAACCAATGTAACAAGTAACCTTTATTGACTATGTAGCGTTGACTGTTTTTAAATTATTACTATCATTAGCTTTCTACAATATGGTGGCAAACACTATCTAAACACATGGCATGCATTACCTCTTTTAATTCTTAAAAAAGCCTATGAAGTAGATAATATCATTAACCCCATTTTTAAAGCCTTATAGAGGTTTCAGCCTTTGATGAAAATGATTAGAATAATTTATCAAAACTTACCCTTTTGAATAAGGCAGCAAAAAGTGGAATTTGGATATTCTTATTAAGATCAGAAAATCAGGTGCTTCTGAAATTCTTGGGGAGTAATTACAGCTTCTGCTTTTTAAGAAATAATTTTGCCAGTGTCGTGCACCACTATTGTAGGTGCAGCTAATAAGAGCTGTGATTAAGGCTGCCATTGATTGACTACTTGAGTCAGACACTATGATTTGATTATATAATTTGATGAACAATAGTGATCTGAGGTTGGTACTAATTTTATCCCCCTATATTAAAGGATAGCTGATGTTGAGAGAGGTTAAATAATATACTTAAGGTCACACAGCTTGTACCTTACTCATCTGGATGAGAGAGATTTGAACTTGCCCTTATTTAATCACGAGAATTCCTAAGGGTTTGGTTGTCCTGAGGCCTGGAGGGAACTTCATTTGATATTGCCTGATATTGATTAAATTGGTCTCCCTAGTTCATGAGCATGTGGAATCCAGCTGTGATGGATTAGGTTAGAGGTCATACAGGACTTGACCTCTTATCTACCACATGACGTTACCTATTATGATATCTATTTCTTCACTGTATGATTTGCCACAATTCTTATGCCTCATTTGCAATCATTTTCTTTGCAGAAAAGAAATGTTTGAACTTGAGTCTTTTTAGCGGTTTTTTCAATTACTTATTGCACAGATGTTTATGGGAGTCATGGTGTATGCCACACCTCTTGGGGATGGGACACAATTAAAAGAGGGACTTTATCTAACAAATGCACTCAGTGTAACCTCATCCTTTGTACCCCCTCAGTGAATCACAAACAATAAAAAAAAAGAATATAACATGTTTGAGTACTATTTTATGCAGTGGAAATGAAAAATTAGAAAGAGTTTGGAACTGGGTATCAGAAGTCTAGGTTCTCCTGTCTTGTACTCTTTCAACATAAGGGCCTGACAGACCTCAAAAGGAACTTCCAATTGGGTTTTATTTTCTTTTTTATAATTTAAGATTAATATGGGGTTATACATGGAACTTACTGCCTCATTTGATGAATAAGGCGGCCTCATCTATGGTTCTTGTCTGCTTTGTAAAGAATTTGGCTTTGAAGTCAAACAAAATTGAACTGAAATTCTGGCTCTGCTGCCTACTGTGTTTAAACATGTACAATCTATGCAACCTTGTTAAGCCTCAGTCTGCTTATCAATCAAACCCTAAGTGTAGTAATAACCTCACAGTCTGGCATGAGGGGTCATAAGTGAAATCTACTAAAGCCCTTAGCTCAATGATTGTCCCAATAGACAGTCAATAAATCATATGACAACAATAACTCTTATAAGGAATTATGCCCAGTCCCTCCCATCATCTTCATTCATATCTGATATGCTCCCATTTGAAGATATTGCTCTTAAAAATAGCACACTTAGAACTGAACACCTTCTTCTGGTTGGTAGTACACAAGACACTGATCAAGTCTGATCCTTTTCCTGGGCCTCAGTTTCTTCACATTAAAATGTGGTATTTGTAGTGGGTCAACTTTGGGTTCCTTACTGATCTAAAACAAAGTAAAACCAACTGGCAAAAAATGTGATTCAATGATGAAAAATCTGAGTGAATGTTAATTCCAAGGTTTTGTGAGAGAGATTACTATGAGTAATCTATGTGTATGCAGGTATGATTGAACCTATTTGAGAAGTTAACTATTATTTCTGTCCCACAGAATGTTCTGTGTCCTGAAAGGCTCAGAGAAAATTTTCTCTACTGATCAGTAAACAGGTCCTGCTTCCCAAGTGGATGTGAAAATGTTGGTAGTAATAAATAATAGTTTATGTTGTTGGTGTAATTTACATATGTATCAACATTATTTTAATTATTTAAATTCCTTAAATTCCACTTTATAGATGAAGATACCATAAAGTAACTCACTAGATGATTTCCATTTGGTATTAAATTGTGACTTATTATTCTCAGTTTAAATTTACGCTCGCTTTTTTTTGACCCTATAGTAGACTTAGTCATAACTTGGACATGTAATCTTCCCATAAGATATAACTATTCCTGTCACTCTACTGTGTCTGATTACCACCACAGGAAGTGCCTAAAAAGCAGGGCAGGGGGAACCATGTAGGATGTCAAGATTGCTTCTCCAGAAACAATAAATTCCCTGTATCAGTATTTTTGGCTAATTCCCATACCTTAACAAATTCCAAAATTTATGAACAAATGAGAAAAGACAAAAGCTTGTCTTCTTCATTTTCCTCTATCCTGTCTCTCCTATCGAGATTCTCTGGGCTGTGGGAACAAGTACAATATAACCCTTTCTTGGAAGACAACGGCCTCCCCACTGAGAGAATAAAAACAAACTAACAAAATAACCAACTTCCCAGTATTTTCCTGAGCTTTCTCCACATGTTAAATCAAATTCCATTCTTTTGACTTCCAGAATCATTTTATACCAATCACACACCCACCATTTGGCTCATCTCCGGTGATTTACTTTTTTAATCAATTGTAATGAAAACATTATCTTTTAATCATCCACTACAACGTGGATCTCCCAGTTGGTCATGTATTGCCTATATCCTCTGTATATAGTCCTAATGTGCTGTATTAAAGATGATTATTTCTCTGTGTTAGAAAGGATTGGAAATGTTGGCTTGTTTGTCATTGTTTGCTAAATCCTCTGAAGTCAATTGCTAATTATAAGAGCTTGTAACTTTAGGGACTTAGCTGATGACTCCAATTGAACTATCAGCTTTTCCAGGCTAGACTAGTTATATAAAGATTCTCTATTCTAATTACTTTAATTAATGAATACAAAGATAAAGAAACCCATAGAGGGAAATGCTATAACATCTTTACAGCACATAGCCACATGTGGTACCAAACTAACAGTACTCTGTTCTCCATGGATGAGCTCTTGGAATATCTGCTGATGCACTTTTATGGGACACATACCAGGTGCATAATGTATGAGAGATAAGCAATGTTCATTTAGCTCGTGGGGGTAGAGGATAGGAAGTTTAATAGCATGGTGCTGTGCCTGGTGAGGGCCCTCTTGCTCTGTCATAAAATGGCAGAGAACATTATATGGAAAGAGGGCAAGAGCAAAATGAGCCAGAGAGAGCTCGTTTTTGTAACA
The DNA here is from genome assembly GCA_963574655.1 of Perodicticus potto. Lineage (NCBI taxonomy): Eukaryota > Metazoa > Chordata > Mammalia > Primates > Lorisidae > Perodicticus > Perodicticus potto. Next base: position 13,671 of record CAUYRH010108552.1, read on the forward strand.
AAGACACTCCCAAGATAACAAACCCACTCCCATGATAGCAACATTCATACATGAATGAGGGCACAGCATTGATTAATTAATTAAGTTTCTAACACAGCACCTTTTAGGGAACACATTCAAACCATGGCATTATATTCAAAGGACACACCACATTGCCCACACGTCCATTATCTTTTATCAGGTAGCCCTTCCACCATTCTTATAATTATCACTTCTGTATGTGAGTTCCTATGGGCAGAGACCTGTTGTTTGCTCTTCAGTGAATCACAGATGCTTAACAGATTGTGGCCATTTAAAAAGCATTAGTTGAGTAAGTGATTTGTCAGGTAGGGATATTTTATTCTAAAGAGCAGAAATTGACTCCGGTTAATATCCAAAAAGGAGTCTTCAATGGAATTTTCTCTTTTGAGACTAGAAAAGCAGACCGACAACCAGGCAGGAAATAGTACAGTGTAGAGGTCTGGAGAACAGGAGCCAGAGCAGTGGGCTTGCAGCTGGGAGCATCTGGTCAGGGCACAGCTGCTGAGGCAAGTAAATGCCAACCATATTTGTTGTCTTTGGATGTTTATAGAATTGCTCCCATGCAGGTGGGAATCAAACTAAGTCCTGAGAAAGAAAGAAGCTATGGCATTTTGTATCTGTCCTATAAAGAACGTTGCAACTGAGAAAATACTTGCTATACTCCAAAGATTTGTCAGAGTAAAGAGACTATTTTGGTTCTGATAAGGTATGCTATGCGAGGTAATTGAAGACAATTAGACGATCAGCAGATAAAAGCTGAGGTCAAGTCCTCTCTTAATGCATAGTTCTATTTGACAACTGATACAGTTCCACTAAACTGAGATATTCAAGATAGAGTGAGTGTTAATTATTGATTATTAATTAATAATTAATCATTGCTATTATTAATTGACTATAATTAGTAATCAATCTGTTGATTATTAATTAATAGCTAATTATAATTGAGATAGCACTAGATCATTCTACTTGTTATGATTTATTTTTAAATTTCTCATTTTTATGATTCAGTATATTTTATTTCTCCTTTAAAGAATTCACACTGGGAAAGGCAGGGATTGGTTTTATTTCAAACAAAGTAGAATTCCTAGTAAATTGATGTCTCAACGAGGTCTAAAAAGATGCATAATTCCTAGTTAGCTTTTGCTAACTCAACACTTATTTTCATTCTTCTGGTAAACACGCCTTGATATTTTTCATTGGGGCATTACCCCTGTCTTCATATCCCCAAACCAAGAATAGATTTATAGTCTCGGAAAGCAGAAAAAGACTACATTATATTGTCACCTAAGGAATTAAAAACTGAAGTCACATTTTGGATGTCTAGGTGCTAAGAGCCTTGGTCTGGATTTTTTTTTCTTTTTCATGTACTTTTCAATTAATTAGTTTGGGTTGATTTGGTGAGTAAAGAGGATGAGGACTATAGCTGTCATGTCTTACAAAATCCAATATGTGAGCTACACTGTAGATATGAAATATAATCAAAAGTGGAAATCAGATTTATAGATAACCCTATCATAAAAACAGAAAGTAAAGAATAAACTAGAGAATGGTAAAACAGTAGTTGAGATGTTAGGGAGAAGGCATAAATCTGTGCCCTAAAATTAGATTTCTTTAATGGTTAAAATTAGATTTCTTTAATAGTTTCTCAAACTATCACTTTGAGTGATAGTTTACCTTATATATTTAAAAACAAAAGAATTTGTGGTCAATACATTTTTGTACATTAAAAAATATTAGTGTAAATTACATATGTGTATATGTACAGGCACTATGTAATAATGATAAAAATTATGGCATATGGTCTGATAAATACTCTTAAATTATTTTTTATAGCTGTTTCCTTACATTAGTGAGCAATGCCATGCTTGAATATATTTCTAAGGCTATTTTTAGCCATCTTCATTTGGCCAGTTTATTTTCATTTTAGAGGATCCAAAAATTGTTTTGGAGGAAAATGTCATTTTCTGAAAGAGGATTAAAGAAGATAAAAATAAAATAAGAGGCCTGGAATTTATTTAAAAAACCTTGGGAAGATATCAATAATGTCATATTAGGGTCAGCTCAGAATATTTTCACATACACCATGTATTTCTTGAGCTCTTCCTATGAGTCCAGCACTATCTTCATTGGACTGGATGAGCATTGATGAATCCATCCCAACTGGCTTGCCAAGGCTGAAAGAGGCAGAACTTTGGGACACTGTTCCATACTGCAATGGTCCTGCCTTATCTGAGGTTTCATTTGTCCATGGTCAACTCTGGTCTAAATACAAATAAATGGAAAATGCCCAAGATAATTCATAAGTTTTAAATTGCATACCGTTCTGAGTAGTGAGATGAAATCTCAGGCTGTCCTGCTCCATCCCGCCCAGGATGTGAATCATCCCTTTGCCTTGCGTACTCACACTGGGTGTGCCACCTGCCATTAGTTATGTAGTGGCCATCTTATCAGCTTGACAGATCACAGGAAACGGAGGGGTGTACAATCCAATAAGATATTCTGAGAGAGGGGAAGAAAACACAATTACGTAGTATGGTGTATGATTATAATTATTCTATTGTATTATTAATTATCATAATACTTACTGTGCCTAATTGTAAACTTTACCATGTACCTACAGGAAAAACATATGTAAGGTGGTTAATGTACGGTTTCAGGAGTCCACTGGGCATATCCCCCACTACTAACTACTGTAGTAAGATCCAGTCTGTGCTCTGACAGCTCACTTCATAATGGACTTTGAACATAATTCCTCTGGAAATTCACTTGGGGATTCGTTCTCCCAAGTGAATTAAGCACAGAAAATGGCAGCTTTAAGGTTAACCTAGTAGCAATCTTTCTTTAGTTGTCTTTCATAAAGGCTTGACAGAGAAAGAAGCCTCAATTCATTTCCTCTGAGAACAGGACAAGTGTGGCCAGGTTTATATTTTCAGCTAGAAAGATCTCCTTTAGTATTAAGAAGGATCTCCCAAACCTAAGTAACAGAAGATTAAAAAAAAACAATACAGCTTTGTAGAAGGATATGGAATCACCAATGATGACTTCAAAATTCGGAACTCTGATTTTGCTTGTTTTATTACGTGCCATCTTGGCAAAGGAGAGCTAAACTAAATCTTTTCTGGTTTTGGTCTCCATCCATTCCTGGAAAGCCCTGAAAGAAAGCCAGAGTTATCTGTAATATTTACAGTTTCATTTTTTTAAGGAACAACAACAATCAAAAAAATGGCTTGAATCAAGTGCATACATTGTACATTGTTTTTTGGAGATTTTGACAGCTTTGTCCTCTTCTTCCTAAACTGGAAGATTAAAATACCCTTTGAGTAGCCCTTACCTTTTCTCCCCGTCTCAGAAGTTTCAGGTCTTTTTTTTTTTTTTAATTTGTATTAAATCATAATTGTGTACATTGGTGCAATCATGGGGCACGATGTGCTGACTTTATATACAGTCTGAAATATTTTCATTGCACCATTTAACATAGCCTTCATGGCCTTTTAATCACTATATGAAGACATTTATATTCTACATTTAGTAATTTTCACTTGTAACATTGTAAGATGCACCGTAAGTGTGATCCCACCAATCACCCTCCATCCACCCATCCTTTCTCC
>CAUYRH010108554.1:0-12680 GCA_963574655.1 Perodicticus potto
CACCTGTAGTGCCAGCTACTTGGGAGGTGGAGGCAAGAGACTCGCTTGAGCCCAGGAATTGCAGGTTGCTGTGAGCTGTGATGCCATGGCACTCTATCCAGGGTGACAGCTTGAGGCTCTGTCTCAAAAAAAAAAAAAAAAAGGTATTGTTTCACCTTATCCCAGCTGAAATGAGAATTATTCCAAGGTACAGGAGTAACACAAAAAGAAGAAATATTCCAATCACAATGTAATTTGATTTGTCTTTGTAAACTAACTAATTGATCTCCTAAAATAACTAAAGCTTCCTCTAAATCAGTTCATTTATTATTGATTTCAGAATCTATTCTTCATTGTGTAGTCCACAATCTTTCTGAGTCTTTATGCCAGCTTTGAACAAAATCAACCATTTGTATGCTTTGATGAAGGGCCACTCCAGCAATAGCTGCTGTGGCTGTTACTGCAATAATACCTATAATAATGGATATGATGAGTCCAATCATTCTTTTAGTTGTTTTCTTTAAAGTTTCTGTTATATGTTGAAGAAGCAATGCTGACGGAGAATCTTGCCAGGGGCAGTTCATCTGAACAGGCAGCCAAATACCTATAAGAGCTCTTAAAACATAAATGCAAAAACAGAAAAATAGCTGGGTGTTGTGGCAGGTACCTGTAGTCCAAGCTACTTGGGAGGCTCAGGCAAGAGAATCACGTAAGCCCAGGAGTTGAAGGTTGCTGTGAGCTGTGTGACACCACAGCACTCCACCAAGGACGATAAAGTAAGACTCTGTCTCTAAAAAAAAAAAAAAAAAAAAAAAAAGATTGTGATTAAAAGGAGTAGAGGAATTAAAAGAAGTAAACAAAGTACAGTTTGAACAAGTAACAATAGAGTATTTTGGATGCCACTGAACAGGTCCTTTTAGTAATAGATATGGAAGTCTCACACAGGCTCTGATAAAATGGTACTCATTATGAGTGAAAGTTAACATGGTATTGTTATTATTATCAACAGAGATATTACCTCTCCAAGCAAATAATGGTGAAACAGCTGAAGAAAGTTTCCAAGGGTGATGCTGCGCCCCTCCATGCAGCATAGGCATAGGTGGAGACATACCTCCCCCATGCCAAATGATAGAGGAATGTTTGGCTATGGTTGTGATTGTGTTGTTTTATCGATGCCAGCGTAACTCACTACCTAGATGTTTATTTCTGGCTGACTCATGAGGTCCCCAATAAGTGATGCTTCCATAGGAAGTATTAACTAGTACCTGAGGTTTTTCTCCTCTGCAAGTAGTCCATTGCACCCATTCAGACAATTGAGTAGCAACAGGCAGCATGCAGATAGGTAGGTCAGGTGGAGGAATGGTATTATTTATGATTTCAGAGCCATGCCAAGCTGAAGTCTGGGGGAATAGTATATGCTTAGTTTTTGTATTATTGCGAACAGTGGAGAGCCACACAGTAGAAGCTGGTTTAAGATAGTGGCTGCTGTTTCCTATGCATATGTGTAGGCCAGAAACTCCCAAAGTGTAGTTAAAACTGTGAGTTCCTTCTTCTCCAGGTTTAAGTGGTCCCTGAGTGTCATAAGGACCAGGTAACCAACTTGAATCATTGACATAAATAGGAATAGTAGGGTCATTCCAGGATATAACTCTATTTAAAGGTGGATTAGGAATATAAGCCCAATATGAAAAGTTTGTGGTGGAAGCACTTACCTTAGTCTGTATTAATGCAATCATGGCCAAAACCAGGAAGTCTGGTGTTAGAAGTTTACCTTGTCTTCTCACTAAGTTTTCAGCTGCTGTTAACAACTTCTTTATCTGTCCCCATGAGGGGAAGGTGGCATTAGTGGTTCCCAGAAGGGAGCGGTGTATACTGGTCCACTGAATGGTCATGTTGTTAAAGAGATCAGTGAAGGCTGATTCATCAAAGTGCTGGCAAGGTCTCTTGTTCATGTTGTGGCTTGATCCAACAAGCAGGTAGCCACTGTTTTTCCTGTTGTTCTGTAATAATATGAACAAAACCTTGACCCCATTGTAATATATACCCAGGCTTCCATTCTGCACTATCAGGTTTTTTATAAAAGATAGGTTGTTGTCTCAGCGCCTGTGGCTCAAGCAGCTAAGGTGCCAGCCACATACACCTGAGCTGGTGGGTTTGAATCCAGCCCAGGTCTGCCACACAACAATGACGGCTGCAACCAAAAAAATAGCCGGGCATTGTGTCAGGCACCTGTAATCCCAGCTACTTGGGAGGTGGAGGCAGGAGAATCACTTGAGCCTGGAGGTTGGAGGTTGCTGTGAGATGGGATGCCATGGCACTCTACCCAGGGTGACAGCTTGAGGCTGTCTCAAAAAAAAAAAAGATAGGTTGTTGTATTTGAAGAGGTTTGGGATGGGTAAGAGACCTCCAATGATGTTCTGTTGCTACAGTTCCATCATTACCCAAATTATAAAAATCAAGAGTAAGTAAGGCTTTTGTAAGATTATATCTGGGACTGTTGTTAATAGGGAGTATATCATCATTTTCTCCCCCTTTCTGTTTTAAAAGCATGGTTTTGAGGGTTCTATGCTGACGTTCAATAATAACTTGTCCTTGGCGGCGCCTGTGGTTCAAAGGAGTAGGGTGCCAGCCCCATAAGCCAGAGGTGGTGGGTTCAAACCCAGCCCCGGCCAAAAACTGCAAAAATAAAATAAAATAAAAAAATAAATAAATCATTTTAAAAATAAGAATAATAAGAACTTGTCCTTATACATTATAAGGGATGCCATGAGAGAGATGTATGTTCCAAAATGAAAGGAAAGAATGTAGTTTCTGAGCTAAATAAGAAGGGGCATTGTCAGTTTTTATAGATTGAGGTAAACCCATAATATTGAAGAATTCTAATAAATGTTGAATTACATGGTGAGCTTTTTCTCCAGGTAGGGCTGTAGCCCAGGAGAAGTGAGAATATGTATCAACAGTGTGTTGTACATAGTTTAATTTACCGGAGGAAGGAACGATGGTTACATCCATCTGCCAAATTTGGTTGGCTGTTTCTCTTCTGGGATTTGTTCCTTCAGAGAAAGATGATGACTGTATTTTTGAACAGGATGGACAAGTGGATAGAATGTGTTGAGACTGAACTTTTGTAAGATTGAATTTTTTACAAAGTAATTTTGCATTTGCATGTGTATAAGAATGAAAAGTTGATGCCTCTTGAATGGTAGCAATAAGAGCTTGATCTATTTGAGAGTTTAGTGAGGTCATTGGACCTGGTAAATTAGGGTGTGCTCTAATGCGTGTGATGTATAAGGGATAAATGTGGCTTCGAAGTAGGTTCTGAAAAGAGAGAAAAAGAGAAGAAATTTCATCTGTAGAAGTAATAATGGCTGTCTCTAAATATTTAATAGCAAAGCAAGAAAATTGAGAGTCACTGACAATGTTCATAGAATAGTGAAAATCTTGGAGTAAAATTAAGATAGCATACATTTCTTTCTTTCTTTCTTTCTTTCTTTCTTTCTTTCTTTCTTTCTTTCTTTCTTTCTTTCTTTCTTTCTTTTTTTTTGTAGAGACAGAGTCTCACTTTATCACCCTTGGTAGAGTGCCATGGCATCACACAGTTCACAGCAACCTCCAACTCCTGGGCTTAGGTGATTCCCTTGCCTCAGCCTCCCGATTAGCTGAGACTACAGGCTCATGGCTATTTTTTTGTTGCAGTTTGGCTGGGGCTAGGTTTGAACCCACCACCGAGGGGGCCAGCGCCCTACCCACTGAGCCACAGGCACCTCCCAGATAGCATACATTTCATTCTTTTGGACAGAATTATAAGGACTTTGAACAATTTTTGAATTAGAGTCATCAGTATATCCAGCCTTGCCATTTTTGGTAGCATCTGTATAAAAGATAATGGCATCCATGATTGGGGAATCTTTCACAATTTGAGGAAGAATCCAAGAGGTAAGCTTTAAAAATTGAAATCTTTTATCAGTGGGATAGATATTAGTAATGAGGCCAACAACGGAAGCAAAAGCTACTTGCCAGGGCAGAGATAGTTGAAAATTAAGTTGAATTTGTTTGTCTGTAAAAGGAACAATAATGGAACTTGGATCATACCCAATAATTCTATTTCTGCCTTTTGCAACTAATTCACAAATTTTGTCTAGATATTATTGCAACTTTTGTGTGGTTTTATTAGATAGAAATAACCATTCAAGAAGAGCTTCTTCTTGATAATTAACTCCTGTGGGTGAATGAGAAGTTGCAATAATGATTAAATGAATGGGAAATCTGATATCAACACCATTCAATTCTTTGGTAGCAAACTCGTTTTCAATTAACTGTAACTCCTTCCTTGCTTCTGAGGTGAGTAAAAGAGGACTATTTAAGTCCACAGGGCCTTCTAGAATTTTAAAGAGATTAATTAAAACCTAAGTGGGGGTTTCTAATGTGGGTCATAGCCAATTAATATGACCAAACAGTTATTGAAAATCATTCAAAGTGGAAAGAGAATCTAGTCTAATATTGACATGTTGAGGAAATATTTTTGGTTCTGTTAGTTTGTATCCTAAATAACTATAGGGAGATGTATTTTGAATCTCTTCTGGGGCTATTTGAAGACCATATGATTTTAATACCAAACGGCATGTTTAAATGACTCTTGAAAGATTGATAACCTTTGATGTGAAAACAAAATATCATCCATATAATGAATAATATAGGCTGAAGGAAATGTTTTCTTATTTGTTGTAATGGTTGATCAACAAAATGCTGACATAAGGTGGGGCTATTTAACACACCTTGTGGCAGGACCTTCCAGGAGTATCTTTGATAAGGCTGCTGTTGATGATATGTGGGAATTGAAAATGTAAAATGAGGCCTATTTTCAGGGTGGAGATATATAGTGAAGAAACAATTTTTTAAATCAATTACATACAAATACCATTTAGAAGGAATCATAGATGGTAGTGGCAACCCTGGTTGTAAGGGTCCCATAAGGAATAATTGTTTCATTAACTTTACGGAGATCAGTAAGCATTCTCCATTTACCTGATTTCTTCTTTATAACAAAAACTGGGGAATTCCATGGGCTAGTAGAAGGTTCAATATGCTGTTGTTCTAATTGTTCCTGTATCAATACTTGTAATGCATTCAGTTTTTCTTTAGTTATTGGCCACTGCTCATCTCACATTGGATTGTTGCTTTTCCAAGATAATTTTAGAGCGTATTTTGGGGCAGTGGCCTCTAGGCTAAATTTGACATCTGAAAAGAATTATTCATGGATGGTATAAAACCATAGTTTTCCATTGTTGCAGCAAGTCTCTTCCCCACAAATTAATGGCTATATCAGCTGTGTAAGGCTGAATTTGAGCATTTTGATTATCTAGTCTGGAACAGTAAAGTACTTTGAAAGACTGAATTTAAAGTTCCAATACCAGTGAAGGTGACATCAACTATTTGCTTTGGCCATCCTTTAGGCCATTGTTTTAAAGCCATAACAGACACATAATCACCAGTATCTAACAGGCCAGTAAAGGACTTGTCTTTTAAGGTGAGTGTTAATTGAGGTCTGTTTTGATTAATGGCTGTTTGCCAGAATATACTGCCCAGTACTGCCAAAGCTGCCTGTGTGTTATTTATCTGTGGTTTGTAATTTGATATAAGGCAGAAGTAATAATTGAACAATTCTTTGTCTGGCTAAAATTTGTGTTGGTTGATCTACTGAAATCATAATTTGTATTTCTCTCACAAAATCATTATCAATTACACCAGTGTATACATGCACACCATGAGATGTTAAACTACTTCTGCCTAATAATAAGCCAACTGAATCAGGAGGTATAAAAACAAATGCCTGTTTTTAGCTGTTTCACTCCCATGTTAGGAAGTAGTAAAACATTATCCCAGGCTGGAAGATCTAAAGTAGCACTTCCTGGTGTGGCATGTAAAAGGGATTGGACAGGTTTAAGTTGCTGGTCAGTGGGTACATCCGATACCCATATTGTTTGTCTGAGGGGCCCGGGTTGAGCCCGACTGATAGTTTCCCTGCTGGAGGAGTGTCCCATCCTTATCAAAGTGAGAGTGGCATTCATTTGCCCAATGAAATCCTTTTTTACACCTAGGACAAACACCTGGAGGCTTGCATCCACCTTGTCTTTGTTGGTTATTGGTAGTAAAGTTTCTCTTATTGCTATCATTATTACTCTTTTCTTTGTGGCACTCCTTTCTGACATGGCCTAATTTTCCACAATTGTGACACTTAATAAAATTTGATTTGAATCCATCCTTCAAAGCAGCTGCAAAGGGGATTAGCTTTGTATGGTTCAGTCCCAACATCTGAACATGCCCTTATATATTCTTCTAAAGAGACATTCTGAGGGGGCGGCGTCTATGGCTCAGTGGGTAGGGTGCCGGCCCCATATACCGAGGGTGGCGGGTTCAAACCCAGCCCCGGCCAAACTGCAACAACAACAACAAAAATAGCTGGGCATTGTGGCCGGCGCCTGTAGTCCCAGGTACTCAGGAGGCTGAGGCAGGAGGATTGCCTGAGCCTGGGAGCTGGAGGTTGCTGTGAGCAGTGTGATGCCATGGCACTCTACTGAGGGCAATAAAGTGAGACTCTGTCTCTACAAAAAAAAAAAAAAAAGAGGCATTCTGGGCATTTAAAGGACATAAAACCTTTTGGCATTCTGAACTGGTGTTTTCAAAAGCTAAGATTTGAAAAAGTGTATCCTTAAGTTCAGGTTGTACCACAGCCTTATCAACAGAAGTTTTCAGTCGTGCCAAGAAATCAGTATAAGGCTCATTCCCTGATTGCATTACCTTCATAAAAGACTTGGAAATATCACTGGGAGCCTGAACTTTCTTCCATGCTCTAAGACAGCATAACCTGGTTTGTACTGTGGCTATATCATCATATTGTAATTGTCATGGTATTCCCATTGTCCAGACCCAGTGAGTTGTTCCGATGTTATAGGAACATTTCTTTGCTGGTTCTGTCTACTCATTAAATCGGTCTCTTATTTCCACCATGTTTTAAATTGTAAATATTGCCCTGATTCTGGGTGGACCCTGTGACTCAGTGAGTAGGGCGCAGGCCCCATATACCAAGGGTGGCAGGTTCAAACTCAGCCCCGGCCAAACTGCAACAAAAAATAGCCAGGCCTTGTGGCAGGCACTTGTGGTTCCAGCTACTTGGGAGGCTGAGGCAAGAGAATCGCCTAAGCCCAAAAACTGGAGGTTGTTGTGAGCTGTGACGCCACACCATGGCACTCTACCAAGGGCAACAAAGTGAAACTCTGTCTCTAAAAAAAAAAAAACTTGCCCTGATTCTGGAATTGTTCTGGCTATCATGTCCCAATCATAGTGAATAAGATGCTTTTCTTGCACTAGTCCTTGTAATATGCCTCTAGAAAAAGGGGATTACATGCCATATTGTGTTACAGTCTGTTTTAAGTCCTTTAAGGTTTTAAAAGTAATCATATGATGGTCATATTGTTGTCCCCCTTGTGGATACTGCAGACTGGGTGGAATATCAGTCACAACAAAAGGAAAAAGTCCCAAAGTGTCCTCAAAAGTAAAATCTCCTGTTTTCCTGCCTTCTAGTAAAGACTTCATGATGGATGTTGTAGAGGAATTATCTTGGTTTGAAGGCTTGTCTGGATATGAAGTCACTGAAGGAGTGGTGTTTTTTTGTTGCTAGGTTATTTAGTTGACTTTCTGTTTGATTTGAGTGGCCATAAGGGCAACAGGTGTGTTTTATCTTTTCCTTATGCTTCTGCTACTTAATTCTGAGGAGGAATCAGAGGAGTTTTCATTAGATCTATGGTCCTCCTTTTCTGTTGCATTCTCCTCGTCCCCTAATTTCTTATTAACAGGTGGAGGAGGCAACTGGTGAGAAAGCACAGGGTCAGTAGACTCATAGCCTCTCAAGAGTTTTTTCTTGATTTTTACTGTCTTCCTCTGAATGACTTTTATGCACCATAACATTCTCTTCTTCATCAGTTTCTGACTGAAGAGGTTGCAATGCTAAAGTAATTAAGTTACATAGGGACCACATCTATAATGGTATCATGTCCCCTAATTGACGAGCTCTCCAGAGAGCTCTCACAAACTGTATACAGATCTTTACAATAAGAACTGCCCTTCCTACAGGCTGGAATCAATAACAATGTTTCTTAATATGTTTAAATAATTCTTAAAAAAATTTTGATTTCACTTTCACTCCGGTTGACTTCAATAATGTTTTTAAAAGCCGGAGATATTGTGATTCAATGGACAGGGAATTACCCACTGCTTCCCCGTAATCTCCCTCTTGTGTTTGCCAAAGGCTTCACTTACCCCCAAATGTTTATTCCCTTTTGGTCTGTGGCCCAGTTCAGGTCTTGCCGACTGTGCCAGATGTCACAACTGCATAAATCAGGGGTCCTCAAACACCTGTGGGCCACATGCAGCCCACCCGGTATTTTTGCCACCGCTGCCTGTCCTGCTTAGCAGCCAACTAGTCCTGGGCCCTCAGTGCACATGTGTGGAATGTGCACCACACTCTCCGACTCCCTCCTTCTCTCTGTCTCTCGACTCCTCCTCTCAGTCTCCAATGCACATTTGCATCACTTTTTACGAATAGCAGTGACAAATATGGAACCAGACATTGACCATCTCATTAGCCAAAAGCAGGCCCTTAGTTCCCATTGAAATACTAGTAAGTTTATTGATTTAACTTTACTTGTTCTTCATTTTAAATACTGTATTTGTTCCTGTTTTGTTTTTTTACTTCAAAATAAGATATGTGCAGTGTAGAATTTGTTCATAGTTTTTTTTTTAAAACTAAAGTCTGGCCCACCAACGGTCTGAGGGACACTGAACTGGCCCCCTGTTTAAAAAGTTTGAGGACCCCTGGCATAAAAGATCACGTGAGACACAGATGGACAGTATATGTTGCAATAGAGGAGGCTAACCATAGGTGCAGGATAGCCCCGAGCACTCCTTACATAGTCCTTTTATTGAGAAGATACACAATGGGCAGAAAGATTACTAAGCAAAGACATGTAGGGGCTGCGTGCTCAGGGAAATAATCTCATAGGTGGCAAAAGAGTATGTACTCAAGGAAATGATCTTCAAGGGTGGTAAGGGAAATGATCTCCAAAATACTACATGCAATTTTTCTCCACTAATTCTTCAAGGAACTGCCATAAAATGCTTAATATTTAACATTAGCCTTACTACTACAGGACTGAACTTTGCTCCTCCAGGATTACTGAGTTACTTGGTGGCTTGCCTTCCAAGTCACAAGAGACTTCCAGGCTTGCCAGAAGAATGTCTTGTTCTCAGTAATTCCTCAGACGAGTTATGATATTGGTGCAGTTATAGTAAATATGATGTTTAATCCTCTATATAGAAATCAGTTTCAGGTAGTAGGTATATTGGAGACCAAATGATTAAATCTGCATATTACATCCTTACAGAGCCAGTGGTCATTTGAAATATGATGCTATGGAGACAGGTAAGCATATTCAAAATATTTTCATATAGAAATGGCCAGATTGGGTGGCTCATTGAGTAGGGCGCCATCCCCATATACCAAAGATGGCAGGTTCAAACCTGGCCTCGGCCAAACTGCAAAAACAGAAAAATAGCTGGGCATTGTGGCCAGTGCCTGTAGTCCCAGCTGCTCAGGAGTCTGAGGCAAGAGAATCACCTAAGCCCAGGAGTTGGAGGTTGCTGTGAGCTGTGTGACACCACGGCACTCTACCGAGGGCAATAAAGTGACACTCTGTCTCTACAAAAAAAAGAAAGAAAGAAAGAAACGGCCAGATTGCCACACACACCTGAGCTGGCAGGTTAGAATCCAGCCCAGGCCCACTAAACAATAATGATGCCTGCAACCAAAAATTAGTCGGGTGTTGTGGCTGGCGCCTATAGTCCCAGCTACTTGGGAGGTGGAGACAGGAGAATCACTTGAGCCCAGGAGTTGGAGGTTGCTATGAGCTGTGATGCAATGGCACTCTACCAGGGTGACAGCGTGAGGCTCTGTCTCAAAAAAAAAAAAAAAAAGAAAAGAAATGGCCAGATTATTGGAGTAAGAAAAAAGAGAATAGCAGAGAGGGAAAGAATGAGGGAGGGGTGGGGAAAGGAAGAGCAGAGAGAGGGAAGGAGTGGGGGGGGGATCTTGGTGTGTGCCACACCTTTTAGGGGCAAAACACGATTGTGAGAGGGACTTTACCTAACAAATGCAGTCAGTGTAACCTGGTTTCTTGTACCCTCAATGAATCCCCAACAATTGATAAAAACAAAACAAAAGAAAAAGAAAAAAGAGAACACAAAAATGTTTAAGATAATTTCATAAAAACAAAAATTTTGACAATTTAAAAGGACAGGATGTCTGGGACAAAATAGCATGGCTTTGGCATCTATAGAAGGCAGAATTCTTTGTATAAAGTAAAGATGACAGTCGGCCACATTGGAAGGAAAGATATCTGTGAAAGAATCTAGCATCTCATAGGTGAGGAATTACGTGGATCCTTTCATTACACTCAGAGCAGTATAGGAATAACCATTAGAAGGTGGAAGTTTGAAACCTATTTGCATAAATAATTTCCACAGGAGCAAAATAGTTAGTTCTTAAATATTTTGATATACTTATCTATGCAATTACATTACAAAACTGATGCAAAGGGGGAGGAGCAAGATGGCCAATTGGAAGCAGCTTCCTACAGAGGCTCCTGTCAAAAAGGAAGGATAGCACCCAGAAACTGCCCAGTTGAGTCAAAGACTGGGAGCCCAGCTGAGAGAGAGAAGTGATAACTGCAGGTCACCTCTGCTGAGGCAAGCTACGACTCCAAGAAACCAAGCTTCAGGCACAAAAATTAAACTAAAGTCTTCCACCATCCTGAACTTCCAGTAGACCCTTCCCCTCTTACCTGATGAACCAGAAGCCTGACCCCTGCTGAGACTGAGAGAGGAGGGTTTGAGCAGTGTCCACCCTCCCTGTCTACCGGACCAAGCACCCTGCCAGGTAAGAGACTCCAGGGACACGCTGAACCCCCACCCACCCCCAAGTCAGGGACTCTGACAGGAACCATGGGGCTCAACTCCGCACCCTGCTGGGCATCTGCCCACCGCCCAGGGCAACTAGGGAGTCTGCCAGGTACACTGCGCAGCTCCATGCCGCGCCAGGCCTGGGCCCACCGCCTGTCGCGCCCAGGGATTCTGCCCAGACCTCTGCGCGGCTCTGCTCCATGCACCGCCGGGTCTCGGCCCACCGCTCACACCAGCCAGGGATTCTGTCAGAACCCGCCAGACCTTCACCCGCTGCCTGCTGCAGCTAGAGACTCCACCGGCAATTGCGCAGCCCCACGCCCCCATGCCTGCTGGGCCTCCGCCTCCCCACCCCAGCCAGGAACTCTGGGAGCCACACAACCCACATCCTCCCATACCCTGTCTGCCTTCGCACAGGTCCCACCCATCTGGCCAGGGACTCTGGAGGCCATGTGACCCATGCACTCCCTCTGGAGCCCTCCTCCCAGTCAGAGACTGCTGGAGGCATGGGGTCTCATTGTAAAGGCCACCAGGTGCCGGGCACTCCCAGAACCATGTGCACCATCCCACGTCCTGCTGCTGGATCTGGGCATGCCACACTCCAGAGCTGCTCCCACAGCCAGAATTCCCTGGCTGGGGCAGTCCCAGAGGAGCTACACAGGGTCACTCCCTACAAAGATCCAGCTACAACAGAGTGAACCCACTGGGGTCTAATCTTGGAGAGACACCTCCCCAACTCTGAGGACAGTCAGAGGCAATAGTGAAAAACAATCATGAAGTGGAATCAACAGAAAAACTCTGGCAATATGAATAATCAGAGTAGATCAACTCCCCAAGGAACGACAAGGCAGATATAGCACAAGATCCCTTGCATAAGCAAATGGCTGAGATGTTAGAAATCTAACTCAGAGTCTGGATAGCAAATAAGATCAGTGGAATGGAGGAAAAGATGCAATTAGAATTTCAAGCAGTAATCCAAAAGATATCTCAAGAATTCAATGAATTCAAAGACAAAATGACCAAAGATTTTGACACATTGAGACAAGAAGTTTCAGCCCTCAAAGATCTGAGAAATACAGTAGAATCCCTCAGTAACAGAATGGAGCAAGCAGAAGAAAGGATTTCCAACATGAAAGACAAAGCTTTTGAATGCTCCCAAACTTCCAAAGAGGAAGAGAAATGGAGGGCAAAAACAGATCACTCTCTCAGAGAGCTCTGGGATAATTCGAAGAAAACCAATATTCGCCTTATGGGGATCCCTGAAAGTGACGAAGTGGCTTCACAAGGCACAAAGTCTCTTCTTCATGAGATTATGAAAGAGAACGTTCCAGACATGCCAAGAGATTCTGAAATTCAGATAGCAGACAGTTCCAGCACAACTCAATCTGAGTAAGACATCCCCCAGGCACATCATAATCAATTTTACTAAAGTTAATATGAAGGGGAAAATTCTGAAAGCAGCCAGACGTAAGAAAACCATAACCTACAAGGGGAAGAATATTAGAATAACTGCAGATCTCTCTGCTGAAACCTTTCAAGCTAGAAGAGGATGGTCATCGACTTTTAATCTCCTAAAACAAAACAACTTTCAACCCAGAATCCTGTATCCAGCTAAACTGACTTTCATTTATGATAGAGAAATTAAATACTTTAACAACATCCATATGTTGAAGAAATTTGCCATAACT